>JAOVVA010000002.1:25618509-25651693 GCA_028565275.1 Leiocassis micropogon | reverse complement strand
ATTATTATTATTATTATTATTATTATTATTGTTGTTGTTGTTATAGCCTTGTTGTTATAGAAAAATACTTGGACTTTTTCCTCTGAAGTCTCTCAAGCCGTTGCCAGCCAGGGACCTCTTGTCTTCTTGATATTTTTTTGCTTTTCGCATCATTTTGTGTAGAGACTCTAAATTCTAAATTCCAGATCAGCAGTTAGAAAAATCCTCTAAAGTTGACAGGTTGATTAGATAACTATATGAATGAGCAGGTGTGCAGGTGTTTATAATAAATTTCTCAGGGAACAATTGAATGTGCTAATTGCAAGTGCTAGTTGCCTGACTTAAATGATCAGTAGATGTAGGTGTTTATTTTAGTGTTGGCACACATAGCAGATATGTCAACCACCTTTTAAAATGTTAATAAATATGCCAGGGGGAAATGCTAATATCCGCTGAAGTGAAGATCATCTTGTTAAAAGCAGTATCGTGTGTGCAGGGGTGTGATAAAATATCAAGAAACAGCTAGTAACACTGTATGCTGTTGAGTATCAGTGGTTAATAAGTGTGATCTTGTTCCTGAGTAGGAGCTGTGGCTCACTGTTGCCCCCAATGTCAGGAGAAAGTATCATAACACATCACTAGCCTTCTTTACTGGACTTGTGCTGGTGAAGAATGTGCTTGCAAAAAATCAAATATTTCACGTTGATGAAATCACAGCTGAGTAACAGAGGTTATTTCAGGTCATCTGGTCTTAGTCTGAACTTTGGTTCTCATCACCCGAGCCTGAATACATCTGAGGTGTAACATAGTTATGTAATGCTTCTTACACAATAACGTGACCTTTGTTATAGATATTTCATGTTTTAAACGGACTAAGAGACTCCTAAAGGCTAGAAGTCAACTTTCACCTACTACTTTCAACTTTTTTTCTTCTTATAAATTTTCTACCTACATCCCATAAGGTTTGTACAGTATATGTATTTGAGTCATGTGTTAAACCAGTAAATCCAAATTAGACAAATCGCTGAATATTGGAGAAATCCAACGTTGAGGTGAATCTGGTGTTGCAGAAGCAAGACTCCACCTCCTGACTAGAAATCAATAGCAATAAATTGAATAAGAATACCAGTGAGGTTTAACATTTGGATGGCTCCAGTAGTGGCTCAGTGGTTAAGGTTCTGAGTTTAAATCCATTCCTGGAAATTATTTTAGGTGCTTAAAGTTTTCTCATAAGCAGTGTTGAAGGCTCGGTGTCCTGGGTCTCAGCACCGCTCAAGAACCCTGATGAGGTTGAGGCATGAATTTATTTTTGCCTTATGTCCCATTGTCATTGGCTGGGAATCGACACCGGGGCGCATGATGGGTGAGAAACCTACCACTGAGCCAAAAATACCCTAGCACGTTTCATATGTACTGTAGCATCAGATGTTTGAGTTGGATTGTTGCGTGTAGAGTCAACTTTTCCATGTATTCGGTGAAGTTTTATTAAATTCTCCTCAAATTGCTACTCCTTCTTATCATGGATATAGGAGTGACCTGAAAGTAGTTAGACTGATGTCTTGTGACTGTAGTGGCTTGGTTAGCAGGCATGGTGGTGGCATGATAAGCTCCTGGGCCAGACGTTGTCACCATGGTTGCCACCTAGTCAACTTTTTGTTGCCCCGTGCAATCTAGGATGGTACATTAAACATGCCTTTAAGTGCATTTAGAGTGGAGAAAATGTGATTAATGCCATCTAGGATTCCCTTTTATGTGAGGAAACATTATTACGTGCCCTAATAGGTGTATTCTCATCTTCGCATTCTTTTGCATTAGACAGCCCAACAGATGTTTAAGAGCCATTAAGTGTTCCTTGACCATAAGATAAGAACCCTGGACTGTCCAGTGGATCTTTAAGGAACCGAAAAGCGAATAACCTGTACAGTTTAACAACTTGTGCTACCCCTGCTTATACCTTGTATCTAAATGATCTTTCCTTGTCCCAGTTCCTCCAGCATTCCCCTGGTTTGGTCTGGATATCGGCGGCTCTCTGGTGAAGCTGGTGTACTTTGAGCCGAACATCATGACAGAGGAGGAGGAAGGGGAGCTGGGGAGCTTACGGATGATCTGCTCAAACCTCAGATCCAATACGCTGTACAGAAAGAGCACCGTGCATGACGTTCAGTTGGAGCTACGTGACCTGAGTGTGTGCGGACGAGTCGGAACTCTGCACTTCATCCGCTTCCAAACAGCTGACGTTGTTCCTTTTCTTGCCGCGTTGCAAGACAAAACGATCGGCAAACTACATGGGACGATCTGCGTTACCGGGGGCGGGGCATACAAGTTTGAAAAGGACTTCAAGATGGTGAGATACAATGATAATTATTATCAAGTGATACATACTGTATTTATGTGTGTCCGGTGTTTAAGCATCTTTGGTCACTGTCTCTCTCGCACTCTCTCTCTCTCTCTGTAGATGGCAGGGGTGGAGTTAGCAAAGCTGGACGAGTTGAACTGTTTGATCCAAGGCCTGCTCTATTTGGACTCGGTGGGGTTTAACGGAAAACCAGAGTGTTATTATTTGGAGAACCCAACAGATACGGAATATTGTGTGAAGCGGTCGTGTTGTCTGGAGAACCCGTTCCCTATGCTGTTGGTCAACATTGGGTCAGGGGTCAGCGTTCTCGCCGTTTACTCCGAGCAAAAATACAAACGCATCACCGGCACTAGGTATATCCAAACAAACAAAAATTCTATTATCATATTAGATTGTTAGGAATAAAAACATACACACAGTGATACAAAATTATGAATCCAATTCTAACCAATTCTTTAATTCCATGTGTGTATAATCATATTTATTCAGATCACTGTAAATCGTTATCTGAACTGCTACTCTCATATAACTGTGCATGATATTTTTTTGCTAATGTCATTCATTTTCTCATTAGTAAATATCCACACACTATTTGGTGCTAGTAACGGTTCTCTGTGATATGGCGTTGCAGTCTGGGAGGTGGGACGTTCCTGGGTCTGTGCTGTCTGCTGACGGGCTGCGAGACGTTTGAAGAAGCGCTGGAGATGGCGAGCAAAGGAGACGGCAACAATGTGGACAAACTGGTAAAGGACATTTACGGAGGAGATTATCAAAGGTTCAGCCTCCAGGGGACTACTGTGGCATCTAGGTATGTGTGTGTGTGTGTGTGTGTGTGTGTGTGTGCGCGTGCAGGCGTGTGACTGGGGCACCATGATTATAGTGAAGGTGTGATTATTACATCAATTTTCAATCTGAAATTATTTTTAAAATGTATGTGTGTATGTATGTGTGTGTATGTGTGTTCAGTTTTGGTCACATGATGAGTAAGGAGAAGAGGGACAGCATCTCTAAGGAAGACCTGGCCAGAGCCACGCTGGTCACCATCACCAACAACATCGGCTCAATTGCGCGCATGTGTGCTGTCAATGAGGTGTGTGCGGGTGTGTGATGTGTTTATTAAAGGTGACAGGAGTGAAAAAGTTTAGGAATCAGAATCTATGTTTAGAATGGAGAGTTACAGTGTCTATAGCTTTAAATGCAAAGGAGCTGCTGCACCACCCCCATTGTGAAAATGCATTTTTCTAGCCAATCACGACACGGTTGGGAAACATAGTACCCCTTATTTTTTAACCCACTCATGTTCCCACATTTCCCACTTTTCTGGCATTTCCCTATTCACATTTAGGCGTTACTAATGAACAAAACTGTAGCAACAGCTCTGTTGTGTTATGGATATGAGGATTAATTTGCGATGACCTCAATGCTAATCTGCTGAGTAGTATAAAAGTTAAAATGCGATTGAGTGCTGTAGAAGGTTGGTTAGTTACTACCTAACCTTAAGTTATTTAATAAACAGATGAGTGCAGGGATTTAGCTTCATGTCAGATTCATTAAATTTTTATATCACAAAACAGATTAAAATTTAGGAAGTCATTATGAATTAATGCTCTAACATAAACAGTCAATATGTTTCCACTGAAAGCCCTTATTTTGTTCCACACTAGTTCATCAGTATACATTCTGCTACATTCTGACTGTTGCTCAAAATGACTAGCTCTAAGATTTTCCTGCTTCGACATGCATTACAAGCTACTGTTTTCTTTTAGTTTTTTTTTTGTTTTTTTTCTAAGGTCACGTTTAACAAGAAAAAGTAATAAAACTGTGTATGTTTGTGTAAAATGTAAAGTGAGCAGCACTTACTGCTTCAGGATCTGTACTTGAATCACAGACACTTGAAATAAACCTCACTTCTGAAGTTCAGCATTAAACTTTCCCTTGTTGAAAAAGCAGATGAGAAAGTGAGATGAGATTAGCTCACATATCTAAAACTTTGGACATAATTGGCAGAACATTTACAGAAATCGTCCCCAGAGGATTTGTTAAGGATCAGGGATTGCAGTTGAGGCATATTTGCAGAAGTTATGAAATTAACTATAATTAATAATAATAAACAAAGGGCGAGAAATTAAGCAAAAACCGAGAACAAAGGAAATAAGCTAGTGCTAAAACTCAGCTGAACTGAATTAACCGACTGAGAACAACACAATAATAGAACAGATGTGAGATAACTACTGACGCAAACCAAGGTGTATTTATACACTATTGCTAACTAAGCTCAGGTGAGTTCACTTTAAACTGGGTGGTGGCCAATTTTTTTTTTTATCCTCAATGTGACGGAGAAAATTTAATTGGCTTGTTTACATAACGGGAAATATAAAAGGCAAGGAGTTTTTCAAACATGATGTGTACATTTGTGTATTAATTTATGTAAACTGTACTAAAAGTTCTGAAAGTCATTGAACATGTTATGTGAGAGATTAAGATCTCAGAGTTAAAATTTTTTTTTTGGTAAACAGAAGATCGACAGGGTGGTATTTGTTGGGAATTTCTTGCGGATCAACACGCTATCGATGAAGCTGCTTGCATACGCCATGGACTTCTGGTCAAAAGGACAACTGAAGGCGCTTTTCCTAGAGCACGAGGTAAAAACAAATCTGTGTCTGGTATTATGAGCTATATAAAACTATAAAGCAAAATTTAAGATAAGATAGTGAAGTTTGGAAGGATTGCTAGTTTGTGAAGGTTTATGCTGCACATTGTGTAACAGAACAGACACTCTAGAAGCTAGTATACTTCTGTATATAAATAGCATGTCCTTTAGGAGGCGCCCTCACATGAAGTGAGAATGTCCTAAGGTAAAGTGTAGACTTCGCAAAGAGTATTATTATTTATTGTCCTGGACAAACAAAGTTAAAGAGACAGAGTTTAAGGTTACATTTGATGAAGCGCTCTGAATATGACATTATGATAAGACTAATATACATTAGTAAATTATGCCAATGTGTGTGTCTGTGTGTTTAGGGATACTTCGGAGCAGTCGGTGCTTTCCTAGAGCTCTTAAAGTCTTCTGAGGAGCCATGAGAAACTCCACATTATGTTAATGTTTAAACTGTAAATAAGTTTTAAGTCTTTAAATTATATCTTTATATTATATACGTTAATTATAGTAAATTATTAATAAGTGTGTATAAAGTCAGTTTAAAAAAAAACTTTTTAAGGTAATTTTTTAGATTTTAATGACAGTAGTCTGTATATAAATTATAACAATTAATATTTGCTACTGTATTTTATTGATTTATTGATATTCATAAACTTGGTAAAAAATTTTTAATTTCATGCAAAAAATATTAAATTGAGACTTTGGCTATGCAAAAATGTGCAAATGGCTCCAGACATATGATTCTAGAATGAATTTTTGTCACTGAAGACAAAAGGTGTATTTATTTAGTGTTTAATCAGGAAATGTTTTAAGGGACGAGAATAAACTTGTGCATCTCATCTACAAACTAAATATTAAGGTAAAGAGAATGTTGCAGAAAAAATGTGAAATGAGCTAAATAAAGTGAAGCAAACTTTTTTTCTATTTAATTTTCTTTCTTTGTAGTTTTACAGGGGGGTAAAACATGTTAATAGATTAAATAAAAACCCTGAAAATCTCATCTTTTGAATGTGAGCATACAATGATACTAGAGTCTATAATTTTATTTTAATAAATTTGAAAGTTTTAAATATGAAATGTGTGCAAAAAAGTATCTGAAACTGCCGCTTGTAATGTAATTCTTTTCTGTTCCTTTAATCATGATTGGTTTTAATTTCTGTTTTATTTTTAAATTAAGGAAACTGATTTTATATACTGAAATGTATTTCTCTTTTTTGTATTTGTAATGTATGCAATATTGTAAATTATACACATTGTCTTAGTGGTTTCTCAGATGTTTTTATGAGGAAACTAGAGGAATAAAATGTCACTTTATTTTTAATAATCACTGATCTGTGATATACTTTAACTGTGTGTTGGAGACCGTGAATCTGATTCTGTATTGAAAAATTAGAAGTGGAAAAATGTCTTAATATGGTGTATGTTTATTCTTGTCATATTATTTACAATATTTTATTTATTTTCTTTTTTTGCTGCATTTCTTAAAATTCCATTAAAAGATAGATCCCTCAAAATGTGTTATAAAATCTTACATTTAAGATCTGAGGTCATTTGACTAAATAATTAAACTTGAAACAAGCAACTTATTCAAAATGTTTTGTCTTTAATGATTTTCTTACGGTTCAGTTAAAAATCAGCAATAAAGTGTACATTTTTATACATTTAAAAATATCAACTACTGGCATAGTGCCATAGTAGTTTGCACTATGGCCTCACACCTCCAGGGTCTGGGGTTTGATTCCCACCTGCATGGAGTTTGCATGTTCTTGTTGGGCTTCTACCAGGTACTTCGGTATCCTCTGGGATCCCAGGCCTCCCACAAGCTTATACAGGATAAGCGCTATAGACAGTAAGTGAGTGAATTAATTATCTTTTCTAGTAACGATTTATTCAAATATTACTAGGACTTGTTTTTATAATGTTGATTTCTCTACATTTCTGTTTTAGGTTTGTCAGTGTAAAAATTTCCTAAAAAGTGTTAATTTTATGTTGAGTTATACATTTTTGAAGAAAACTTAACGGTTAAAAAATAAAGTGTTACCTTTGCAACAATTTTTTCCCCAACCCCTTTTATTCAGATTATAACACAAAGTTAATAGAGTTGCTTTTCAGAGTGTCTTTTCTCTTTTTTCCCCCAATTTGGCAAACATCAAGGCTGAAATGGCGGGGGAAAAAAGCTGCAGGAACAGCGGGCACAAAAGTGACTTCATAATTGAATGAACTATCAAGTTATCTTAATCTTACTATGGTATTTTGTACATTTAATTAACTGTAAATTACTTATCAATTTTACTATTTCAGTTATTTTTATTCTTTCTTTCAATAATTTTGATTATTTTATCCTATTCTATTCTACCTACATCATTATTTTCACATTTCTAAAATTGTTTCCATACACTTTTACGCTGAAAATACTTACATTAAAATCCATTGTTTCGAGCTGGAGGAGATGGATGGAGGGATGGAAAAACTCCAGACATAGAGGATAAGGTCGGATGATCATTGCTGCTTCTTCGGTCACCGTGATCATTAATCGCTCTGTCATTATGATACATTGTGACATTTAATATGGCAAAAACCGAGTCGAGGCCAAAACTTAAACAGAGTTTACACGAGGAAAGGTATTCAGAGTTGGATTACATAGTTGAGCATTAAGATTATTCACATCACCAGCATGTTATAAGGGTCACAATGGTAAAAGTAAAAGCTAGTAAGCCCCAGTATATCAGAAGCAGGACTTTTTAGATCTTAAGGTTGCAGGAGTAGAGGTTTCCAGAATTCAGGCTAAAAGTTATTAGGACTACCTCAAGCTGGCAAACCTAAGCATCACATGAGTAGGAGCTAAGAGGCACCAGGATGTCAAAACAGTTAGGTTGGCTGGGCTCGGGTAAAATGAGAATAAATAAGCTTGTAATACCTAGGATGGTACAAGCCAGAGATTGTAAGCCTCAGGATAGCAAAAGCAAGAATTTGTAGAGCTTATGATGATGGCTGCTAAAGCTGCCTCAAGAAAGAAAGAGTAGGGCCTTAAAGGATAGCAACGATCATGAGGTATATATCTTGAGCTGGTTGCTCTAGAAACTTGGAGACTGTACAGTTTTAGAGCTGGAAACATTTTAGGCTTCAGGATGTCAGGAACAGGAACTTGTAAGTTTAAGGATGGCACGATTAGGAGCTTGGAGGCTTTGTGATAGCAAGAGTAGGAGACTGCAGGCTCTGGGAGCTTTTAGGTTCTGGGACAGCAGGAGTAGGAGCTTGAAGAAAATGTCTAGAAGAGGCCTTGGATTGTTTATCCTTCCTTCTCTGGTTCAACACTCCTGGACATGGGATCTTGTTAACATATGTGGTCTTGTTTTAAACTAGTGTGTATCTGTGGGTCTCTTATGAGGCAACTGGAGGGCCAAGTAAAGTGAAATGCATAATGTGAAACTGATTCTGGATTAAGCTGTTCAGGAGAGTTTCAAAACAGGTAAGTTGGCTGAAATTGGGGGAAATGAGAATAAATATTATGGGGAAACTCGTCTGGTCGGATCAAGCTAGCCATGAAGGGGTCAGAGTGAAAATGAAAGATTCCAACCAAGAAAAGGTAAAGGACAAAAAGGAAAAACATGAATATTCACAAGCCATAAACAGTGACTCGATAGATTAATTTGTAAAAGGTTTATATATGGCCACTTTAGCTCTTCATAAGTCATTAAAAAATATCTGGAGAGCTGAACTCCAGTTAGTGAACTTCATGCTACCTGACACAAAACAAGCTGATTCAAAACTAGTCTGTTTAGTGCTTGGCAACTTATAAAAAATAGCTAGCTTGGATGCCATGTCAAAGCTATTGCTAACAGACTCAAAGGGAACTGATTTACAATTAGCTCATTCAATGCTAAATTACCTGAACCTAACCAAATGCACTCTAGTTGACTGAATGCTAGCGAACCTAAAGCTACCTGTCTCACAGCTGCTTTGTGAGATGGTGTCCTGAAGGTCCTGGTATTTCGATAAAGCAGTTGAGGAAAAGAAAAGAACTGAAATGTTGTCTCTTCCCACCATCATCAGACAAATACAGTTTTCTGCTCTAGGAACTGTGAGTTATGGGTAACGTCACTTTTGGATGGATCTTGGAAAGGAATTGAGTCAAGATGATAATAAATTCTTTACTAATCAGGTGCTAATGTGTTCAGTGCTAATGTTCAGCCCACCAACAGCAGGTGAAAACATTTCATCACTAGAGACCAAACTGATTATAAGCACTTTGAGATTAGAGAATAATCTAACCATCTACTGTAGAATGCTGTACGTTTTAAATTCTCACAACTGTCTGTCCATCTTTTTTTGTCTTTCTGTCTGGACATATATTTCTGTCTGTACATTTTTTATATCTGCCTGTCTGCCTGTCTATCTGTCCGATTTTTTTTGCTTGTCTCTCTGTTTGTCTCTCTTTTTTTTTTATCTGTCCACATGCCTTGTATTGACTTTCCGTATATGACATTAATAATTTTTAAAGCGCAAATATTTTTGTGATTTGATTCACAAACTGAAGGCTAGAAGAAAAATATAGAGTTAAAGTAAGTTGGCTTTTGGATCTCTCACTCCTTTGTACTGCATTTGTTTTTGCTGCTCTGGATCTACTGCATTGCTGCTGTAGGGGGCGCTCTGTCTCATAAGCCACAACATTTCTTAAAGCCGAACCACTTCACAGAACCACGAAAAATCCCAAGAACAGAGGAATCTCCCCGATTATGTGTCTGTCTCTGCCAGTCTTTTCTTACAATATATGTTCTGTCTGTCCATTTTTTTTATACTCTCTTTGTACCTGTCTGATTGTCTGCCTGTCTGTCCATTCATCTACCTCTGTGTTTGTTTATCTGCCATTATTTGAAGCTAATGTCCTTCTACATGTCTGTCTACACCTGTGGGTTAGTGTAAAAGCCTCCACTCTGTACCCGTGCACAAGACTCGGGCTTGATGCCTCTCTCAGTAGAACTTTCAATGTCAGTTGTCATGGTGTTAATGGATAAACCATTATTAAACAGGTGCACAATTTCATCACGTGTATCTGTCTTAGGATGATGGACCAGGTATGCAACCGGTCCATAGTGGACAGACAATAAGTTATACATCGAAGATAATTATAGATGAGTAAATATAGCTATAGGAGGTAACTTAGTGGGTGGAGTGTTTCCCAGGTGATACAGAGGGTGGGTTTTGTACCAGGTGATCCAGTGGGTGGAGTTTGTATCAGGTAATTGGTGTCTGTCTCATGTGGTTGCTGTACCATGTGGTTCAGTGGGTGGGCTCTTTACCAGGTGGTTTGTTGTGAAGTATATAAAGTGTCAGTGCGTGTGTATAATATTATAGCATTATACAACAATGCAATCTATAGTAATATAACGTTGTATAATAGGGTAGCATTGTAAATGTAATTATATAGTAGTGTATAGAGTATAGTACTGTAAGCCAGTATAGCAATGTGTAACAAAGTATTAGTAACACTGATCCAGTTTCAGCAGCACTGTGTAATAGTGTAGGTCTGCATTTATAATATGGTTGTATATAATATTAATAGTATATGAGTGCATGTTAATATTATAATGTGTTAATATTATGGCAGAATACAGTATTGTACAGATAGAGTTATTTAAAAGGCAGAGACGTAACAGTGGAAACCATTTAATTCTATTTAATTTTGGCACATTCACTGTAACATTGCTATATACATAAACAAAGCAACATATAATCATGCTATCTGTTGAAAACAAGTTGCACAGATATGCAGAATGAATGACAAATATTGCAGAAACTAAAACAACACAGCAGTTTGTAAAGACCTTTTAAAAAAGTGACAATGGACTTTGTCACAAGGCTGTTTTAGAGAAAGCAGCATATGCATTGGTATGAATCTATCCCTAATGAGCAAGTCAGTGGAGTGAGTAGCTGGAAAAAACTCCCTGAGATTACATGAGGAAGGAACCGAATGAGGCACAGGACTCATAAAGGAACCCTTCCTCATCTGGGTCACATGGAATACTGTGATAATAAATAATTTCTCTTTCATGGTTGTATACTTTACAGACAAAAAAAAATCTAATTAAATTTGATTGTGTTACAAGGAACAAGATATGGCCAATCTTTAATTAATTAGAGTTTTAATTTAATTCTGTAATATAAAGATAAGTGCAAATTTGAGTAAAAATTATTCTTAGCTGTTACAGTCCTAACGCTAAGAACATCCACAGAGAGCATTCACAGCAAACTTCTTGACTTCAACATCGTACCATTTACAGTTAACTCATTGACCTTTAGGGCATCCATATTGGGGGCCAGCATCACCAGAAGCGGGAGCTGATAAGATGACTTGATGTTATCACATACAAAGAACGTATGAGGTTTTTAAGGAAGTCTTGGGTTGTCTGTAACGTCCCTTTAGAGTACTATATCTCACCGTTTCTCCCCATAGTTCCATTGCTTTGTTCTCCTTTGATGAGGTCACGCACATCATCAGCCTTCCGTTTCTCATTGATCCCAATGAGGTTCTCCCTCAGCGCTTTGTAAGCTCCGTTCTTGCCATGCGCCTCATACCAAGCTTTCAGCAGCTGGTATGTCCGTTCTCTTGCATCTTGAGGATATTCATCTGTTATTTCGTCTATTCTGGTTGGAGACAGTTTACCTTGGCGCCTTACCACCGACCGGACCACCTTTAAACCCAGAATTTCTGCTATTTTAGGCAGAGACACAAGCAAATCTGGGTCTACAAGATAAATGAATCGGGAATGTTATTTCTGAACCTCAAAAAGCAACAATAAAACATTAAAATTATATATTTCTACTAGATTACTGGTAGATTAATGTTATAAATGTACAACACGACTACAAGTTAAACATTTACATTAACTGAATAAGATATATAATGTTGGTCAATGAAAATATTTTTTATTTCAGGCAATATAAAACTAGTCAAATAAATAAATTTAGGGAATCCATTTTAAACTTGATTTAGTCAAGCACAAAGCATAACTTTAGGCTGCTACGTAGCTAGTTAGTTTAACACCAGTAGAGACTAGCTTACATACGTCAGTACAGCAGTAACATCATACAGTGCTAATGCTAGCTGGAAAAACAGTTGGGTACTAACACTTTTAGCTAGTTAAGATATAAATAATCTATTTGATTAGTTTTAACTATTGACTAGAGACTAAGCTTAATAATGACTAAGCTAGCTAGCTTCAAGTTTCAATTCCCCCCCCCAACAACAATAGTAATTTTACTACCTAGAACTAGAACCTTGAGACTTGAGTCTTGAGAGTTAGCTAAAATATATGGCACACTGGCATTCTTTTACGGCATTTATTTTTCAGGGCATTAGTGGAACAAAAATAACATTTATAAAAAATATGTTGCATTTTTGTTATGTTTTATGTTTAAGGATTGAGGATTAAGTGGAACTGCACACTGGATCATACACTCACTCATCGTCTATACCGCTTTATCCTGTATACAGGGTCATGGGGGGCTCATTCACACATTATGGGCAATTTGGGAAGGCCAATTGGCCTACAAAGCCTAGTCTTCAGACTGTGGGAGGGAACCGGAGCACCCTCAGGAAACCCACCAAGCATGGGGAGAACATGCAAACTCCACGCACAAGGAAATCAACCCTAGAACCTGGAGGTGCACTAAGCCACTGTGCCGCCCTTTGAAATTACAAATAAATACAATAGTATTTATTTGTTTGTTTGTTAATTTTAAAAGGGCCAAAATCTTACCTTAAAAAAATAAATAAAAATTAAAACTTACCTAACAGGTCCATTGGCTGCAGACAAAAGAAAAACAAATATCATAAGAACTTACTAGAAATGCTAAATATCAACATATAAAGTATATGAAATGTTTGGAGGTGGAATAATCTCATGCAGAGTATTCTCACTGCACCTACCTCATCCTGATTCTCCGGCTCAGGTGATTTTCTCCAACAAAGCATCTTTTTCTTCCAAAGAAAATACACCACCGCTGCTGCTGCTGCTGCTATTACTATCATTACTATCGACAAGATAATGGCAAGTAGGGACCCTGAAACATACAAAACACACATCAGTGCATTAAGAAATATTAAATAAATGATTCCGGGCATCACCTTATGCTTTAGAGTTATTAAAAAAATTCTTAACTGCTAAGCCTATTAATATAAGTGCATTAATATAAACCTGCGCTACTGTCAGAGCTGCTGTTATAAAGTACGTTATAGAGGGCCGGACTGGGACACAATTTTTTGTGCAACATTTCGCTGCTTCTTCTTGAAGTAAAAAAAATTAAAATATATATTAATTATTACAAAAAAAAACAAAAAACACTGGCTGGCAGCAGGCCAAATCAGTCGCAATCCTCCCGTTGCTCCCGATGGCCAGTCCAGGCCTGGAATTAACCAACACATTCTGACCAATCAGAGCATAGAACTCAGCAGCACAGTTTACTTGTTATATAATACTTGTTAAACAGATAAATATTAAACAGAACATTTTGAACAGTTCTCAGACATTCACATATTCCAATAAGTGACAGTTTGAGGTACGAACCTCCTTGAGCTTCTTCATAACACTGTCTGTCATGTGTGTGATTGCCCTCCACTTTAATTCCAAACTCACACCTATGAGACAAATAGAGAGGAGTAAGAAAAAAATGGGTAGTTATCAGGATCTGGGATAAATAGTTTTGCTCAAAATATATTTATTTTGAAGTCTTCCTTAAATACTCACATAAAATGGTCAATATCACATGTCTTCAGTGTGAGATAAAACAAATTAACCACAAACACAAATTTCTAGCCATCTACACCAAGGGTGCCGTTAATTTTGGATCCCTAGATTAAAGTGAAGATAAGCTAATTTCTAGAAATCTACAAGAGGTGTTTGGGTAAGGGTTATTTATAATACTTCAACTGCAGCAGGTCTCACATCTAATAGTTCTGACATCTAATAACTTTCCTCTTTCCTGTAGGAATAGGCAGGGTGACACTCTCAGCCCATATCTGGTATTTTTGTTGGAAGAAAGGAACATAAAATTACCCTTATGCAGATGACATGCTTATTTTGTTTTTATTTAATCAATAATGTTCCATCCCTAATTTGACTAGTGTCATTTCATGACACTGGGATCTCCAGTATCATGGTTCTTTTTCAGGTACCACGATAAATTTTGCGAAATCTGAGGCCATACCACTGGGATCTTCAGTATCTATACCAAATCTGACAGATCCCTTTCCTTTCCATTGGTCTCCCTCTGGTTTCATCTATTCTGGGATATATATAATACTCAAATATAGTCAATTGTTTAATGCCAACTTGCCTTCTCTTTAGGATACCATTAAAGCAGACTTTAACGCTGGGCCTTTCTACCTCTGTCCTATACTTTTTTCTTTTTATATTTCTTTTTAAAATTACAAACAGAGCTCACACAAATTTTAAAGAAGGCTGTACGTCTGTAATGACAATCCTAGCTGAGATGGCTCAGATCTCACTGCAGTCGTTTCTGTGGACATTCAGCGGGTGGAACGCCAGATCCTTGAAAATGTTCTGGTTGGGAAGGATTTCCCTTATTAAAATTAATATGTAACCTGTGTTGAATATTCAATTTAATAAGGACAATCCTTCCCAACAAGGACAGGTCCTTCCTTTACAAATGATGCCTATTTTTTTTATCTAAGAAGGTTTAAAGTGCTTGAAGGCTGGCTGAGTTTCTTTATGTAGAGTAAATGGTAACCCTGTTTAAAGATGGCAAATGATTGGGGCTTAAATCTTCCAGGCATTGGATGGTATCAACTTGATATTCATCTTCGGGTGATTGGTTTAGAGCTGACCCTGCCTCAATTTGGCTTAATATTGAATCCTTCCAGTCTACATACCCCTTATGGAATCTGTTGTTTGTAAAAAATATCAAGTCTGTAGGGAATTTTTGCACTAACCCTATTACAATGAATACAGTCAGAGAATGGTGATCCATTCGTATCTAAGAGGGTTGTGCTTATCTCAAATTTCCTCTTACTCCCATCCTAGTTATTCCAGGTTTTCTGCCAGGATTCCAAGATAGTGCTTTTAAAGCATGGTATACGCAGGGGTTAACAAAGCTAGTAGATCTATTTAATAGGCAGACTTTGCTGTCCGTTATACAGGAACGATGTGGCCTACAAAAAGGTGAATTTTTCAGATATCTGCAACTTGGTAATTTTCTTATTACTGACAGAACATTAGTAACTTTACCTCTGATATAGAAAGAGCTTTATCTTAATCTAAGAAGTGTATAAGTGTATTTTTATAGATCACCTTACAGATCCTCGTATTGCCATTGTCATGCATAGGAGGTTATTCAATTTACTGAATTTTGGATACCATTAAAGTAGAAATTTTTCTTAATATGCCGGAGCCATGATCAGACTGTCTGCTTCATGTCTGAAATACTGGCCTACCAGGAACTCCTTTAATGGCCCAAACATGTGGAAATGGCATGAAGCAAGGTCAGGACTGAACAGGGGATGTGGCAATAACTCCCAGTCGGGTTCCTGTAATGTGCAATGTTGGTGAATGTTTGTTTGTATAGTTCCCACAACAGGTGTGTCTCTTTTGTGAGTTGGTGACATTGATTTTCAAGGATCTGGCTGTCATGGTCACAGTACTAGGAGACGGACGCAAACGCAGGTGAGCTGGAGGGACTTCACAAAAACAAACCAAAACAAACTAACTAAGATGGCAGTCTCTCAAAAGGCTAAGTACTTTTCCTTGACGCCAGTCTCCAGTACACAAAAAGGCCCTGACCCTGCAGCCTCGGCTCAGTCCTGAGGAGGTAAGTAACAAACTTCTTGTGTGGCGTGAACACATAACATGGACGAAAACAACAGTGAACGGACAATTAGCTACGGGTTCAGCTGGTATAAATAGGGAAACACAGGGGGGAGACACAGGTGAAACTAATTTAGTGCTATCATGAAACATATACATACGCAGACACACTAGGGGGAGACAAAGCAGCGGCTCAGTAATCCGGAGAACCGGATCTTATTCCCTGGGACCGTGGCGGTACAGATGTGACACTGGCGTTCTACTTGCTGAATGTTCACAGAAACAATTTTGGCAGGGATTGTCATTCACAGACGTACAGCCTTCTTTTAAATTTTTGCACACTCAGTGTTTTTATTCCTCATCTTTCTGCAGCTAAAGATGTTACAGTATTAATAGAGAATCCCCAGCAGTGTGTGTTATGTGTATTTAGATTCATATCCATGCTATACATACGTGGTCCATTCGTAACACACTTTACACTGATCTCCATTGTAGCAGTAATAGCCTTCCTTACAGCGGCACACAGTGTTAGAAGTGGGTGTACATATTTGTTCGACCTCCTTGTAAACTGCAGTAAAGGACCAAAAGCAGAGCAATGTGAACAAACAGAATTAGATTTTTAGCATTTGTTACATCAGTTTGAGCTTACCAAGGATCATTACAGGGGAAATTCAAGTGCAGAAGGTATGACATTTTTAATTTTATTAAGTAGTGAAATTCGTTTTGGGTTCCTTCAGCTGAATGATTAAAATGACCATGACTACCCCTTTTTATCAAAAGAATAAGAATTACAATGAGCAGTTAAAAGTAACAACAATTTTAATCCAAGGCCACAAAAAGCACCACAACATTAAATGACATTTTCCATTTACAGTGTTTTATTGTATATTAGTGTATTATTATAAATTATCATTGTTGTAACAACTTTTATAAATCACAAGCCAAAAATCTAAACCCAGTCAGGAACGTACCATCGTCAGAACACTGCTTGCAGGGTTCACAATCAGACTCATGGTTTGGATGATCCGCATATGATTCTGGTTTACATGGTTCACACTCAGGTTCACCGAAAGTTTTAGTGCAGTCTTTGATTAAGTGTTCACCTGCATAAAAAAACATATAAATATAAAATAAAAAATATTAAATCCGCGCAGTTTAGAGTATATACAATTCTATGTAAGGTTCATTTTAAAGAATGAAGTAGTAACTTTGCCTTTCTGTATTTTATATTTCTTTTTATATACTTTTTTCTTTTTAAAATTATAAACAGAGTTCACAAAGCTTCTGGTTTGAAAAAAACTATTATTGACTGTCCAAGCGTGCTTTTACCTTTACCACAGAGGCAACACATTATTCCTTTATCTGAGTAATGGCCGTTAGGGCATGTCTCACGTCTCCAGCGTCTCATCGTATTTCTCCTTACACTCTCTGTCAGGCAGGGGACTAACTGTAGGGGAAAAAGGAAACACAAAACTCTACATTAAATTATCAACTTTAAATGTGCATGAGCTTGCCTAGAAGAAAATGAACTACTCGTTCTGTCACGTTAAAGACTCAGTCAAAAAGAACGAATCGTTCATAAACGACCCATCACTATCACTAACTATTTATGGAGCACAGCACCTGTATGGTCAGAGTGAATTATTTAACAAAATCTGAAAAGAAAAAAAGAATAATACAGTGGAACCTTGGATTGTGAGCGCAATTCGTTCTGGACGAGGGCTTGTATATCAAAGCAAATTTCCCCATAAGAAATAATAAAAACTCAGGTTACTTGTTTTAAAACCCCCAAAAATTAATACATAAAAATAATTATTACAAAATATAAAATTAAAATAAAAAAAAGTGATGTGTATATGTGTGTGCTGTGTATGTTTGTGCGACACCCTCTCCCTCTTCTCGATTTACACAGTAACCCTTCCTCCTCTCTTATTTGAGAGGGGGGAGGAACTACTGTGCAGGACGACTTTCACACACACAATAACGGAAACACTGCCTCATCGGGAAAAACAAGAAACATCTCTGACATTTGAGCACGCGCACACACTAACGGACTCACTGTTGTAAAGTAAAAATAAAACAAATTAACCGGCACTTTATCCTTAGCAAAGAATCGCGACAGAGCAGTGTCTCCGTTAGAATGTGTGTGTGTGTGTGAAGGCGAGAGGAGGAGGGCTGTGTGTAAAGTGAGAGGAGGGGTGTGTGAAGGGGCACGGTGTCCAATGACACGCGCGCACACACATAACGGAATCATGGCAGGCTGATAGAGAGAGAGAGAGAGAGAGAGATCTTTAATCTTTAAAATGGATATTTAACCTCTTTTGCTTTACACGCGCGCACACACACGTAGGTTATAATAAACAGTACACACACACACACAAACACAAAATAAAATATGTTTGACGCGTAGACACGTGTTCAGTGTTATAGTAAACAGTACACGCGTGCACGGATTTTGATTATACCAGTAAGAGATGCGCACTAAGATCCAGCAGGAGAGATGATTATCCACAATTCCGAAGCGCAAGAGAAAGAAAAACCATTGGCTCGGTTGTGATCACATGACGCTCGATGTCAAAACAACGGTACATGATACTCGGTACTCGTAAACCAAGAATTGCTCGTTTTTTTATTATATTTATAAAATTCTGATACTAACAGAATCGCAATAGAAATCTACTCAGTATCTAGGTATCGTGATAATACCGCATTGGGTGGCCCCTGGTGAATCATCGTCCCTGATATCCAGGTCAGTGTAATAAGCCTCACTAAGACAATTTTTTCAATCCAAATAATGATTTTTACTTATGTTTTTAGAAGAACTCTGCATTTGTGTTTTTTTGGTCTCGTCTATAATTGGTTAGATCTTCACTGAGCATGAAATGTGACTTAAACTAAATATTTCTTGAGGGCAACTTCAGGAATATTTATTCATTATTAGATCTGCATCAGTGTAAATGTGTAAGTGTACCTGCTTGTCTTGTGACTGAAGAATGACCTGGGGTGTATTTGTCATGCAGGTTTTTATGAGATCTTGGAAAAGTTTTGTTTTATTTTACCAATGTTTTTTAGGTTTTCCGCATCCCTTTAGAGGCTCCTCCGTACTACAGATTGGTTTTAAAGTATAGAGATCTTCTTTGGGGTTTAAATGATTGTATTTGGGCTGAGGGTTTATTAGAAATTCCACTTAATGTTGAAACGTATCCCACTCTCATGGCCTGGGTTATTTTGCTCAAGATTTGCTTCCACTGTGTCTTATTCCATACAGTACGTATTTTAAATTCCGTTCTTACATATTATTTATGTGTAAAAAGATGTGTTGTCTGGGCACCATATGCGTCCAAGGATTCCATGTTCATGGATTAAAATAACTGTGAATATATTACAAGTATACACAGGTTAGCCATAACATTAAGAATGATAATCTGTAATTTTCAGATGTGATCAGTGTTGGTAATCTGTTGATGGTGTAGCGCATAAAAAAGGATGTGAAAATTGTATGCAAATATAATTTACAGAAGGGCATTGAAAAGTGTAGTACACGTGCACTTACCACCCTGAGCTCTGAGGTGAATAAAGATCAACTCAGATAAACCTGAGGCGCCATGACGGTCTGATGACGTCACCGTCTCAGCTCAGGGCTTCAAGGAACGTTTCCATGTTTATAACAACTTACTTAGTTCAGAAGGGTAAAGAGGCTGTTTTGTAATCTGATTAAACAACAAGGTGAAGTGAAGGAGAAATGACGCGTTTAACTGAAATAAACAGCTGCGACGAAAATGAAAGTGAAACTACAACAAACGCGCGCGCCTTTAACAACGAAAAACATCGACTAAAATAAAAACATCTTGTTAAAAATAACAGGTTTGAGCTTCATTATAAATGAAGAGACTCACAGAATCTGAACAGACAAGCGACGACTGTTTCATGTGTATTTTTATTCACATATACAGCTCTGTAATACTGAGATAAAGGAAGATCAGCTCTATTACACGAACGATAAAGACAGACGCGGGCAGAAACCATCGCAGTTTTATCCGAAACTACGGCATAAAACTTTAATATTTCATTTTATTTACTCACCAGAACACAGAGCAGCGCGAGCAGCTTCTTCGCATCCATTTTACCTCAGACATCTGAGGAAAGTCCTGTACTTTCCAACAAATCTTTCTACTGTAAAGGGGAGTGTGCGTCTTGTGTGGGTCTTTATATGTGTGGGTCTTTTTTTTTCCTGCAGGGGGCAGTATCGCACAATTTCATTTTAGGTCATTAACCAGATGGTGCTGTAAGACCTTCATCGCTCATCGTCATCTATACCGGTTGATCCTGTATACTGAGTTGCCGGGGCCAGGAGCCCATCCTAGGAGAGACACACACACACACACACACACACTCATAAACTCATTCACACAATATGGGAAATTTGGAAATGCCAATTAGCCTAATCTGCATGTCTTTGACCTGTGGGAGAAAACCAGAGTATCCAGAGAAAACCAACCAAGCACGGGGAGAACATGCAAACTCCGTGCACACAGAGACTGCACACAGAATTGAACCTGGCCGGGAATTGAACCCGGACCCCGAAGGTGTAAAGTGCCAGTGCTAACCACTAAAGCCACTGTACCGTCTTTCCACCTTTATGCCAGTCTCTTTTTTTTTTATTGTATTAACGTTTTAGGAGAAGTAGTGGGTTTGGTTCTCTGAGTTAGTAAATTTCCTCCTGTTTTCTCTCTTTCTCTCACTCTCTCTCCATCAAGTGACAGCTACAACAAGAATAGATAGATAGATCACATAATATCACAAACACTAATAAAGTGCAACATGTGAAACTGTCAGAAATGTAGCTAATTTTAAGAAATTAATAAGAAAGAATGTACTCACCATCTCAGATCAACCAACACCTGCAATGAAATTTATACACATAGAAAGTAATACAAATAGGTTTCTCCCTTTTCCTAAACGGGCGACTTTCATTGTTGTAACACCACAGACACTAATTTGAGTGACAACTTTTTTCTTACAGTGGTTACTCAAGGGGAATGTCTATAGCTGCCGCGCACTCTGTCGCGGCCAAACGGCAACAGCCAAAATAAATCAGTCGCAATTCAAAGTAATTTGTGAAATGACTGCCAGGTGGCACAAAGGAACATTTTGCAAAAGGGCTGCAATTAATTTTGTTTAGACTGACTCTCTGTTTCTATCTATTGTTATTAATAAAGAAAATGGCACAAACAACACCTTTAGGGCTTGTAAAAACATTTTTATTTTCAACGGTAAAAATGTCAATTTTGGAATCCGCAGAAGCTCAGTGGTCCGAGCATAACGTAATAATCTTTGTATGATATAATGACTCGTGGCATGAATCACGAAGCGTTTCAGTTTCAAATAATCATTCAACGCTGAACCCAAACAGCAAAAGAACATGATAATAATAATCAAAAGAATAATAATCATTGTGCTTTTTGCTGTTTATGTCCAACATTGAATAATTATTGAATTATTAATAGTTAAAGCTGCTCACATCGTGCGGGTTTTCACTTTTAAAAAATGCAGTGTTTAATCAGCAAGTATATGTCGCCCCTCTTTATGAAAGATGAATATTATCACTGAAACAAAGCTGCTTGTGTCGGCTCATATCGGGAGCATTTTGATCGAAGGGGAGATGAAAAGTAAAAAGTGAAAGTGTGTTCCAACAACACAGCACAATGCATGTGTGAGAATGGCTGAAATGTGGTTGTAAATAAACCTTTTAGTGAATGTAAAATGTTTGCGTGAACCCGCTTCAGTTTGCCGAGTTTTGATCTAAAATCAGATTAACACGCGTGTCGATATGAGAGATTTATAAGAGATTGCGGCGCTGTGCGAAACGCACACTGTGAGCCGCTTTATTTCAGTTATAATATACTAGCATATTTTTGCTGTTTAGTGGACCGCATGCGTGCACAACCTCTCACAGGCGAGCCTTTCTATGAATACGCCGTTTTAACGGGGGTGGGGTTAAGAAACACCACACCGGCAGAAATAGACTAATGATTATGAATGCGTCGGGGAAAAAGGCAAGGAAACTGACTGGCCATTTTATTGTATGTGATTAAGGTGATCATGTCATCTTGTCGTCTCCGCAGCAGTGGATGCACCAATAATTCACGTTTCATACGAATTACATAAGCAAAAATTTTTTCCATTAGTTTATATAAAAGCAGACATTTTGCTTTCTGTAAGTATATATTTTTCACGTCATGAGGCGAGTATACACGGAGTTTCGGTTCATTTTCTGACGAGCTCAAGTTCACCGAAACCGATACAGAACAGCACTGTATCCCTGTTTGCTTTTATGATTTTACAACATCATAATGTTTTGTCTTCATTGTGCGTGCACTTAAATAAAGTAGAGTCTTATAAAGGCTATGTAGCTTATATAGTTTTATTATATAGTTTTTGCCCATTAATCTGACAACACCTGTGACTCACCCACCCAGAGTTTTCTGGCTACACGAGTGTTACACACGATAAAATATAAAGGCTCACGGTGTTAACATTTACTTTGCTTAAATTCGATATAACTAAGAAACGGCTATATTTAATTTATATTCTAAATTTGTACTGTAATTTTAGTATTGTGATCGTAAATTTGTTTAATGTTTCACTTGTATTTTATAAGGTTTTGTCTGCGGCGGTACAGCACAACGGGGGTGCTTGTTAAAACATTTTCATTATTTATTAAAAAACATTATGATGATCATAACAGCCTATTTAATTCTTATAATAATGCAAAAACACACGACATCTGCTGACGCAGTAGCACGTCCTGACAATGTTTGAATTTTTATGGTCATTTAGTTTTGTTTATGTTAGTTAATAAATCTACTACAAATTTAAACAACACAAAATATAAGATGCCTACATGCGAAGCTTTTCTAATTATACATGATAAAATCTAATGGCTCCTGTGTTAACGTTTACTTTGCTTAAATTCGATCCTATTAAGATTTAATTTGATTTGAGTTCTACATTTGTACTGTAATGTTAGTACTGTGATTATGAATTTGTTTAACTACAAGTTTTACTTGATTTTTTCCGCTATTACGCGCAGTTCTAAAGGAGCCGAGGCTCATTAATCCTTGAGAGAATTAACTGATGCCCAAAGCGTCAGTCTATAGTTATACAGCGCCACTCAGCAGTAAAAGCCAGCAAACGCACAAACCCAAATGCTGCCACCGTATTTTTTTTTTTTATTTAACAAAATTGTACATTTAATAAAATCAATATGCACAATATAACCACTTTATTTGTGTTAATGTTTTATTATTGCAATTACATTCCATGATACCCTTTCTGAAGTATGATTGGAACATGCATATTTTGCTACAAATGCAATCTCTCAAACTCAAATAAATATGTATTTTAAAACAAAAATGTAACTATTAAGAGTGCAGAAATTGTATTTCCCTACAGAATACAAATATGCAAACATTTTATGATTTATTGGTAGTTCAAGTTGTTTCAACTGTTGTAAATTAGAGGGACACCACTCGCCACCACAAATAAAGAATGACCCCCAAACCAGCTAATACACTAAACCACACTTCAATAAACATAAATGATTTGAAACTAAACTCTACATGAAGAAACTGGAGCGGAGCGGAGCGAACACCCAGAAATGTGGAAATTAAATCATTTTAACTCAAAAAGTTAACGACAGTAAGTACCTGGAAGTAAACAGAAGTTAAATTAATGTATTTATTTTGAAAATGTGTTGACATTATTAGCAGCCCTAAAGAATATTTGCACATGGGAAAACTGGGACATTTTCTACTTTTTAGAACTGAATTTAGATTTTTTTATAGCTGGGAATCAGAATTAGCCAATTAAAAATCCCATTTTTCATTTAAAGATTCCTCAGTTTTACTTTTACTGACCATATAATGATTTAATGTTGTGTTTTATTTCTCTTAAACCACATCAATTTACTATTATGATTATTATTTAGTGAAGAATGACACATCATACTTTAAGTGACGTCTGCAATGGAAATGTCACGCAAATCAGCCTTGTTTCTAATTATGCGTAATTTTATGGCTTAATATAATTTTAACTGATGAGTTACATAAAAATTCACCCCTGCACAGTTGTCATGAATGGGAAATATACAGAAGCTATGGAGACCAAGCACGTTTATTTCTGTTGTAAAGTTTAATGTTTTAACATGGGGCTTCAGAGGGATTGACTCACTTTTGAAGCCTGCCTAGTGGTCCTTTCAGGAACTGCATGCTTTAGCACTTCCGCGTTGGATAAAATTCTTAAGAACAAGAGCTTACCCCCTTTCCTGACGAAGACAGTTAGTTTTTACCTTGGAAACTCCTTTCACTTATGTTACAGAATCATCTCTGTACCCTAAATAAATGTTTAATGTGTGTATAGGGCGGAAAGATACACACACTATGAAGATCACTGACTCCTCATGTACTTCGGCTTTTAAAAAAGGATAGTAAACTATCAATACATTTGGATAATTAAAAAGTGTGTTTATAAAAGCTATTAGGATTATGGCATGAGATGTAAGGAGCCGCGCCATGCATGTCTCACTAGTAATGTTACTCGTGGTAAAGCGGCAGTAATGGTAGGTAGCACAATATTTGGTGCACTGTAATAAATTTGGGACACAGCATTTACACTGTAAATAATTCTAGAATAATTTTAGAGATGAAATGTTTGATCTGTGTCTAAAGATCTGCAAGTTCTGACCTCACCTTTAGCTGGAGAGCGACTGTGGAACTGTAGCCGAGAAAGAAACTCAAGAACCCATGCAGCAGTTCTAGGCATTACACTCCACAGAACCCTCTTCACATGCAGTCGTCAGGGAGTGGTGAGGGAACTCTTAGAACCTTCATGCTAAAGACAATGGGGTTACAACCAGGATTCTGTGCACATGAACAAAGCCGGACAGTGAGGATCCTAACATCAGCTCGGGGTTCAGAAAACCTCCACACAGAGAATTCTAGGAGGGTTTCATGCAGGAACCTCCATGTTGGGAACTGCAGAACTCTCATAACAACGATTCATAACTAGCATTCTAGAGCTCACTATTCTGCACAAGAGATGCACAGTGTCAAAGATTCACAAAACATTTGCACTGAGCATGAGAGAACCTTTACACCAGGGATTCAGGAAACTTCAAAACCATTTTAGAACCTTTGCAGAAAAGCTTGGCATGAAAGTTGAAAACTTTACTCTGAAAGTTCATGCAGTGTTTAAGGGTTCTAGAACACAGTGCTGTTAACATGTGTCTGTCACGGTGCATCAGTTCTGATTGCTTTGCATCACTAGCAGAATGACATACTCACCCTAGAACACACATCAAAGTGTGTGTGAGGTTTAGATAACAAAACAGACAACTGTGGTTTAAACAACTAGCTTTGCTTATGTCGTCAGATTAAGATATTTCTTTGTAGCTCTCAGTGTGTGTATGTGTGCACATTTGCTGTCATAAATCAGACCACAGTGTGAAGTGTGTGTAAGTAACCTTTAGCCCACCAGCAAGGAAAATACAGTTCTAACGAAACTCATCATTACTGTGGGTGTGTGTGTGTGTGTGAGAGAGAGAGAGAGAGAGAGAGAGACATACACACAGTCACTCAGAGCTGCTCCTCAGACTAAGCATAATTGGACAGAAGGGGTGTGTGTGTACTCTTCCATAGTAAGGAGACAGACTTTATTTCCCCTGTATAGGGAGCGTCCTGCTGAATGGGACACTGAGTCAGTGTGTAAAGCATGGCCATGTATCAGTACACACTCACAAATGTTATAACCATCAGGACCTGAGTCTCTCTCTCTCTCACACACACACACACACACACACACACACACACACACTTCTAATTAGGTTGGCTGCTCATTTCATTTCATTTGAGGAAACATGCTTTAGTCCTACACACACACACACACACAAGGAGACATACATAAGCTTCGAAAGGGGGAGATGAGAACGGGAGAAACAGGGACAAGGAGAAGTAAAATGGGTGAGACAGTGAGAAAGGTGAATGTAAGAAATAAGAGAAAGAGATAGATACATGTAGACACAGGAAGAGGCGGGCAGGAATAAGAAAGTGAGAGAGGGAATGAAAAAGAGAATCAGAAATAGAGAGATGGCATGAAAGACTGACACTGGTGGGCTAAAGGTCTCTTTCGCACATCCAAACTAGCCCCCATCCGGCCCACACACACACACAGTGCGACTTGCTAATTGCTACTGTCCTGTGAGTGAGCTGTTTAACAGAGACACTATGTCCTTTTTTTAAAAATTTTTTTACATGAACCCTGCAGCTAAACTGATTTGATGGCGCACCAGATTTCTGAAGGTTTAATTTAGAACTTTAAAACTCAGGCAAACAAATCTGATCAAATACCTTGAAGCCTCACAGCATAACTCTGTGTAAAGAGGCTTGAGCTTCTGTTTACCACACGCTTGGTGGAAACTCACCCCAACAGGTGGTTCAAATGGTTAAGGCTCTGGGTTACTGATCAGAAGGTCAGGGGTTTAAGGCCCAGCACCACCAAGCTGCCACCACAGCACCGTAAACCCGGTCTGCTCCAGGGGGCGCTAAATCCTTTCTAACCCTGCACTCTGATCATAGCTGCCTAACTGGAACGGGTGGAGAAAAAGAAAAAAGAAAAAAAAAATTCACTTTACTGTGCTGTAAGGTCCATGTGACAAATAGCTGCATCTTAATCTTAAACAGTAGAGATGCTAGTGGAGGTAAAGTAACAGCAGCTAGCTAAATGGCTAATGTGTAAAGCTGTACCTAGCTAGCCTGTTTGTGTTTGTGCAGAGACACAAAGTTCGCCAGACATTTTTTTTTCTTAATAAAAACACATTGTATAGCATTTTATTAAACATGTACACTAACTCCAATATAACATGCACACCAGTTTGTCCTTTAAATGTTGAGTGTTGACATTATTGCAAACACTGGTTCCCTGCGCTTCTGTGTATTATATATAGATAAATTTATATAGATTTATTTTAGGATAAAAAAAAAACATGGACAATTACATGGTTTTCTTCTTTCTGCAAAGTTTAACATTATACACAGCAAGGAAACGGCAAGGGAAAGGGGGGTGGAAGGAACTACGCAGAATTCATAGTTCACAATGCAAGGGGAAAGTAAGGGTCAGAGGTCAAGTAGGATGGGCTTGCAGACAGCACAAGAAGCGTTCACAGTGAGGGAAATGGGCGGATGCTGATCGAGACTGTGGGGCAATTTATTTTTCAAAATCTTATAAGTATTAACAGGTAAATACACTGTGCAAAAGATGTATAACACTAAAATTACACAACATGGCATGATTGTGTGCGAGCTCAGTAACAAAAAGAAGGCGGAAGTTATGAGGAGCTGAATCTGAACAGCATTACTAACCTGCACCAAGACTGTTTGAATAGGCGAATTGGCCTCAGAAAGGGGGCGGAGTTAAATTCAAACACTGTTCCACTGACATCAGGTCACTGACATCTAAAAACAAAATGTCACGTCGTCTAGGGGTTACTAAAAGGTTTCTTCTTTGTTTTATCAACTGATCTTGGTGACGGAAAGGAGGCGGAGTTTAAACGAGTCCAGGATGCCAGCGTGATATCACCAGTTGGCAGTTGGAATTCAAATTTGAAAAATAACAGTCAGCTAACGGTCACCTTCATGCATCAGAATACAACAGGATCGATCATTTGTCTTTTCTTTATATAGCCCAGTCATATCACACATATCACACACCCATAAAATGTTCAGGAAGTCCATTTAAACAACTGACGTACCTTTAGACGTACTAATTGTAACCGAATGTGCTAGCAGTACTTACAGACAATGTAATTTTAGTATTAAAGTATATATATATTTTTTATTTACCGACACTGACATCATAAATCTTGACGTTACTAATCACTCCATCCGGTTCCCAAAATCACTTTGCGCCCTAACGTTGTGAGCTAGCCAGATCAACTGCTAGCTAATCACCTAGCGAATACATCAAGTATACTATTTCAGGTTGCATAGCATCAACATTCTTGAAGATTTAGAGTGACATCAGCGTGCACGAATAGCCCCGGGTTCACTGTCGTTTATTTTGCTCATTTGATTTCTGGACAATGTTCCCAAATGATCCAATGGGTCAGAAAGAAGCTCCGCCCTCGATAATAATAGACAGAAAAACTGCTTCAACTGACGTGAGAAAAAAAATCATGCCCTGTTTAATTGTACAATATCCGCAATATTCCATAATAAGCTTGATTACTTAACCCATTTTGACTCGTTTGGGGAACAAAATTTAAACAGCTATTTTGATGCAAGATCATTCGTTCCTCAGCTGTGTCTTATTCAGGATCCACGTCAATTGTTCGAGTATCAGCACACGCCCGGGAAGAGGACAGCGAGCAAGAGTTAGGGAGGGGGTAGGGTTTTTCACGAGGGAGAGGAGGAGATGGAGGGAGCGTCTGGCGACTGCAGCACTGGCCTGGGTGAAGAGAAGGAAAAAAAAGAAGGATGGAGAAATGAACGAGTGTGGTTTCGTCTTTGCCCGTCCTGCTCCTCCTCTCCTGATTGCCAAGTTTTTATCGTCTGACACAAAACTGGATTTTTTTTTAATATAGATTTATATTTATATATAGATATATATACAGAGTAGCTACAAGACCCGCCCACTCGCCCCCGCCAATGCCGTCAATATCCATGTTATAATAATAATAATAATAATAATAATAGTAATAATAATAAAATAATAAAAGCAGAGATTGGTCAGGAGAGCAGGAGAGATGGTTTGGTTAGCGATGGCGACGTGGGCAGGTCCTTTTCTCTTCAGTACATTTTTCAAGTTTTCTCCTTTTTTTTTTTTTTACGTCTGGTGTTGGTTGGCTGTTTAATGTCCATGTCTCTATTGTAGGTAGTTGAATATGTGTGTGTAGCATTCAGACTTTTGTGATCTGTGTGTGCTGTTCTTCGTCGAACGGTTCGTTCTCCGGGTCCGAGTCGGTCGTGTCCGAGTAACGGTAATGATCCGGCTCGTTGTCACTAACGTCCGGAGTGACGGAGGTGGAAGTGCTCGCCTCCGAGTTCGACGACTCATCCACCGTCTTAGTGAAAAACAGCTTCACCTGAGAGCAAGAAAGATAAAAGGGGGAAAGAAA
This sequence comes from Leiocassis micropogon, assembly GCA_028565275.1. NCBI lineage: Eukaryota > Metazoa > Chordata > Actinopteri > Siluriformes > Bagridae > Leiocassis > Leiocassis micropogon. The sequence continues at coordinate 25,622,705 of JAOVVA010000002.1, read as the reverse complement.
GTGCCCAAGAAACAGACAGAGAAACAAAGATAGATAGACAAAGGAAAGAAAGAGAAGAAGAAAAAACAGACAAGAAAACAAAAAGACAATGAGGGAGAATGAAAAAAAGAGGTAGACAGAACAAGAGAGGGAGAAACAGGAAGAGAGGCAAAATAAAATCAACAACAAGAAAAAAAGACAAAAGCAAAGAAAAAGGAAGAAAAGAAAGTTAAAAAAGATAGACAAACAAAGGAATCCATGAAGAAAAAGGTGAATGAGAAAGGAAGCAAAAAGACAAAAAGAAAGAAGAAGGAGTGAAAGAAACAGGCAGACAAATGAATAAGAAAGAAAGACACAGTGAGGTGAATATACAGAAAGAGAAGGAAGGAGAGAAACAAAAAAAGACAGAGAGAGAGAGAGAGGGAGAGACCAAGAGAAAAGGTGAGAGCGAAAGACAGAAAGGGAGGTAGAGAGAGATGTGAATATACAGTAACCCCTCTCCTGATCCATGACTAATGTTCCACATGTTTGTGTCATGTCCTCACCTTAAAGTTAGGAGAGAAGTATCGGTTCGCCTTATCTTTATTCGCTTTGTCCAGGTCGTTCTTTGTCAGCACTAGAATCAAGTAGTCTCTCTCTCCTTCTCTCTCCCTGTCCCGCTCTCTCTCTCCTCCACCCATCCCTCTATCCCGCTCCGAGGGAGAACTCTGGCTCTGATTGGACGAGTGGCTATCGGTGTCATTCATTGCTGAGCCGTTCTCCACTCGTTCTCCGCCCTCATCCGGCCCTGGGATGAAGAACGTATTTACCCAGAAGTGGAACATTTTATCCTACAGAAACAAACACACACATTTTATAAACTGTTCATTCAATGCCAGGTGAACTCAGAGATCTGATAGGATCAAGAGGTCAAAGGTCACTGACCTTCTTCATCATCTTGTTCGGCTTATGATAGAACTCGACTTTAATGTCACCACAAACTGGAAGTGGCTGAGGAAACTCAAAATGAATGAGTCTGTCCTCTCTCCTCGTGTGAGCTGGATTCGACGTATGTATTTTAACCTTTAGTTGGTAGACAACAAACTGAGGGTCTGAGAAAAAAAGTAAAATGCATCACTCGTCTGCAGACATTCAGAATTTCAATAATCAATCACTCAGTACTACTCAAAAGCTCTCAAATCTAACGTATGTCATTGAGGAAACTAAATCCTTACGCTACATTCTCGACAACTTGGAAATTTCAAATTCTGGGACCACTCTTTACTTCTCTCTGTTATTAGATAACTCAGTCTGAATTGTGACCAATTGGGCTTACTAATTCTTATTTTCTGGTAATACATTTTTATGCAAAACAGAAAAAACCTGTCAAACCAAAAACTTATTTCACAGTTAATTCACACTATTATGTACCTGAACACTCATTCTAGGGTAACTCAAACTCTCATTCTGGGGTATTGAAACTCTTTCATGTGTACAAATTCTTATTCTTTGAAAAATCTGACTCTTATTCTGATCAAATTCATATTCCATGTAATATAAACTGTTATGTAACTGAAATTCTTGTTCTGATGTAACCCAAGCTCTTATTCTGGGTCAACTGAAACCCTTATTCTGGGTCAATTTATCTTTTAATCTCCTAATTCTGGCGTAAGTATTTATTTATTTTTTTTCTGTAAATGAAATTCTTGTTTATGGTAACTTAAATATCTATTTGTGGGTAACAAACTATTAGAAAGCACAAATTCCTGAGGTTTAAATTTAAAGCAATTTATTTTTAATCTTGGCTTACTCAAATTCTTGGGTAAATAAATCTTATTCTCATGTAATTCAGTCTAATACAAACAAGACAAACTATGCCATTACTCTGGCAACCCCTATGCATTAATCACTAGTTTTAGCTAAGAAAAAAATGAAACTAAAACCAGTAGCTAAATGTTCACTATATTGTTACACTTAATAATTTGCACATCAATCTGTGATTGGTTGAAGCTGCTGAGGCCGTTTGGTAACATCACACATTCCAGTGCAGCTATATTCAGTAATATAGAGTGTTGGTGTTTGAGAATCTGAGATCGCTGGGACTTACTGCAAGTGCCACTGCTGAACATGGGGAGCGTCTCAAATGCCATTTTATGGAACAGTAGTGCCACAGGTTTGTAGTCCAGGTGGTTCTTCAGCAGATAGCTGTAATAGTGCACGTACCTCCGCTGACTCGGGATTGTCACACCCTGACACACACACAACAAAACACAGCTGTTTTGAAATTCATGTTTGAAATCCTGGGCTGACTAAGCAAACTTTTTTGCTGTATTTCAGTTTGGTCTAGACACACACTCAGCTGGTGAATGCTGTATTCCTTGATAAATTTGATTTATAATCTCAACTTATTCTTCGGCAGCTCGAGTTCCTCAGGTAAGAATCACACTCGGGTAATCTATAAACTTATTCTTAGATAGGCCTGGGTACTGAACCTCAAAACATTTGAACAAACTTCTCCTATATCATATAACATAGAAAAAAACGCCATGGCTCGTGCCCTAAGCCTCCTGGGATAGGCTGCAGGTCCCCACGACCCTGAATACAGGATAAAGCGGTATAGATGAGTGAGTGAGTGAGTGAATACTGAGTGTGTCGCATAGTCGGTGTAAAAATGTCTACCCCATCAAAAGCGTGGCTCTGTTTTGTCATCTGTGATGATTTTATCTGCTGATGATGCACTATATACAAACAGGACATTGCGGTCCAGATCAAAACCACAACAACATTAATAACACATCAAAATGTGTGTGTAATTAATTTAAGAGCAGAAAGGTGGTTCGTCTTCAACTGCAAGAGAAACAAACCCACAGCTATCCTCCTCTCATCGTTCAAATTCACAATGTTATAAAACTTCTTTCAGAATCTCCACCAGCGGATTCCCATCATCCCGTATTACTGATGACAGAAGTGCGACTGGGATTGTAGCAGCTAAGGTTTAGCAAACAAATGTTTGTCAGCTTATTTACTACATTAAACAGTACTGTATGAGGTGCGTTGCTGGTGACTTAAACTGGTAGTTAGATGTACTTTACTTTAGATGTAACTGAGTGTAGATCTAACTTGTGGCCAAAGAGACCAAAAAAAAAAAAAAAAAAAAAAAATCAAAACACTAAATTGAATTTTGTTAAATCTTCAGAAAGTATTACAGTGTCTGGTAATGTAAAGCTTCTGTATTATACTCTGACTTTTATTTTTATTTATTAATATAAACATATTGTGCTGTGCATAAACGGGCTGAAATAGCAGCATTCATCGAACGTGCATATATTTTTCAGTAAACGCTGAACCGAACGGTTGAGTTTATAATAAAAGAAAGTGAAAGTGTGCGTGGTTAACAAGCAGGGGGTGAACACAAGAGGCAAAGGCTCAGTTCAGTTGGTGTATATTATGATTCATTTTATGAATTGTGCTCTCTCTCTCTCTCTAGTAATACTAGTCAGAGATGTAGCGAAGATTAGATCATAATTAAAAACCGTTAAGTATGAAGGTGAACGTGTTCATTTTAATGAGGGTGAACTTTAAGCTAGCTCTACTGAAGTGTGAGTTTTGCACAACCGTGTTAACAGACAACTTTGGGTTGTAGTAAACAAGCTAATTTTTTATGTTGTAAAACTGCTTTCAAATTGCTGAAACATAACATGGAAGAGTTAAAACAGAAAAAGCTAAATCACCTTTTTAAATAAGTTTATATACTTTTATGTAGGGCTGCAACTAACGATTATTTTAATAATTGATTAATCTGTCGATTATTTTTTCGATTGATCGATTAATCGGATAGAACCCTAAAACCAAGAAAAGCATTAATTTCCAACCATTTATTGAAAAACAGAACTAAAATCTTTAGAAAGTGCACAAACATTTTGCTCCTTGAGCTGTTATGATAATAATAAAATAAAAATGGACTAACACAAAAAACAGACATGTATGCTTTACATCTGACAAATAGACACAGTGGAACCTTGGATAATTCGTTTCGGAAGCGGCTCATATTCCAAAACACTCGAAAACCAAATTTTATTTTCAAAATTACACTAAGGGAATCACTGCTGTGAAATAAAAATAAAACAAATTAACCTGCACTTTACCGTTGAAAAGAATCGAGACAGAGCAGTGTTTCTGTGTAGAGCAGAGAGAAAGAGTGTGTGTGTCTGTGAAGGCGAAAGTAGGAGGGGTCTGTG
>JAOVVA010000002.1:25583867-25591256 GCA_028565275.1 Leiocassis micropogon | reverse complement strand
AACATGCAAAAGAATAAGAAATCAGGAAGGGGGCAAATAGTTTTTCACACCACTGTATCTATCTATCTATCTATCTATCTATCTATCTATCTATTTGTGAGCACAGATATGCATGAATAATAAAAGACAAAAAAAGGTAGTTCATAGTAGTACATCCTTCTCCATGAGGCTGAATTCTAAGCTTAGAAGTGAAAATCCCAAAGAAATACCTGATTTCCAAAGAGAGAGGACTGTCTCAGAGTGGAATCAGGACCCAGTACCTCAGCTACATTAGACCTGGGCCTTCTGAGACATGTCTTCATGCTGATCTGTTCAAAGAACAAAGCTCTCATTGCATTCTTGGTCCAGGTGTTGCTCTTGAAGTGTTAGTGATGTATTAATAGCTAAACCTTACTCACTCAGACATTCAACACATTTTAATGCAGGCGATTTATCATAAAATCATGGGGGCCTGTTTACGTTTTGCAATTCTGTGTAGAAATCAAAGTGTTTGTCTTTTGATTTTTATTTGACTATTATTAACATTGAAACTCACTGAAAGTCTATAAAGATGGGTGTGAAAATATTTTGATAATTTATACGTCATGTCATGAGGGCGTCAGTGGAACACTGAGTTTCAGATAAACTAACATTCCAGTCTTGACCTGACCAGAAAAACAAGTTCATGCTACATAATAGACTGCATAGTGGACAAAACAAACCAGACAAACAAACTTCAGTTTGAGTATAAAATTTACTTGTGATATTTCTGCTTAAGGTACAAAGAGAATATAAAAAAAATAAATAAATGAAGCAACTGAATTTGGGTAACCTAGACCCCTACGCCAACTCTATATACACTGCTATAGGACAGCACAGGTGGGGCTGATCCCATTCCTGATACGCTTTCAGGAATTCACTTCCGGCATCAGGGGTGACGCAGCACGCAACGTCGTCGCTGCCACACCCACCACTCCAGTTTTGACGTTACGCAGGCAGGCTGAGAAGCAGCACGTCCGTGCGTGCGGCGGCGGCGTAAACACAGACTACTGACGGATTTTGCCACCTGACGGAGCGGAGGGGCGAATGAGCCTCAGTCTTAGGGGTAAATAATCGGATGAAAGTCGCTTTGTGCGGCTCAGAGGTGCGCTTCAAGCTACAGATTGTCTTGTTCTGTTTATATGCGCCACTCTGTGTGCGCGCACACGTTTGTTAGTATTATTATTATTAGTAATAGTAGTATTATACAGGGAGCTACAGGTCTGGCTGCTGACGTCATAAGGTAAGACATTGGGTCTGTCTTTTATTTCACATCATTACTCGATACTGTAAATGGTTTAATTTGGGTTCGGTGTGGTCGTAATTATCCCGCCTTAATCCCTCTGGCCTGCTTCTCCAAACACTTCTAATGGGTAAACTATTAATTTATTTATTTATGAGTTTAATTATTAATTTATGTATTAATTTATTATTTTTTATTTGTATAATTATAGTTAATAAAATAAATAAACAAATAATCTCCATCCTCATGCTTTGACAAGTTTTTTTTTTTTTTGGTTTTACTTTCATTCTTTCATTTGTCAATATTCTGACCCCTGTGTCCTATGAGATGTCAGGTGTGTGTGTGTGTGTGTGTGAGAGAGAGAGAGAGAGCGAGAGCGAACGAGCGAGAGAAAGAGGAGGTTATGCCATCACGAGTCACTCCTAATTGATTTAGACAAGTGATGAGTCACGTAAAGCCATTTTATCACTGTCACCTTTACACAGGTTCAGTCAGCTGTACTCTGACTCACACACACATTCACACACACACACAAATTAGTGAATGATAAGAAGGGACTAAATCATCCTAGACCCTAGACTTAACATGGAGAAATATAAACGCGATAAGTGCACATTCTTTATGTTCTGTGGATGATTGATGACTCTCGCATAGTGAAGAGGAACCACAGGAACTGTGTGTGAAGGGGAATGTCCAGGCTGCAGGGCTCTCTTTACTGTTCCTTCAGGACTTTAAACTGAGCTCTTAGGGAACCTGGTCAGTTTTACTCCACACACACACACACACACACACACACACACACACACACACACACACACACACACACACTCGGAGCACTAAATGCCAATCTGGTGTCTATACACATTATTACGTATTAGAGAAGTTAGCTTTGTTGCTCCAAAAAGGTGAGATAATCAAATTACAGTAATCTACACAACCATGGAAATTCTTTAGTCGACATCTCTCTCTCTCTCTCTCTCTCTCTCTCTCTCTCTCTAGACTTCCCACCCTCTCTCCCTCCCTCTTTTCCTCTTCATTTTCCTGCTGTAAATGGTGTCCCACTTTAAGGGAAGTGCAGTGTGTGTGTGTGTTGTGTGGCTGAGTCTAAATATAGCTCAGGTCTGCAGATTCAACATTAATCTCTCACTAGGATCAATACTCAATACACAACAAAAATGTGTGTGTGTGTGTGTGTGTTTGCAGAATTAAAAGTGATAGAATTATGAGTATTGTTTATTTATCAACAAGAGCATAATTTGTTTATTAGTTCTTGTTTGCTTGTTTCTGTATATTTGTAATGACATGATCTGTTACAAGTGCACATGTGTATTTAATATAACAAGCAAATAGACTATTTACTCCAGAGGTTTTTACACCCAAAGACCTAACATCACAATGTTATTTGTTTGATCGTTTGTTTGTTTGTAGGCTTAAACAAATTGCAGTTGTACATTTAAATATTAATTTAAATACTTAAAACATGCTGCACATTTTATTAAAGTAAATATGAATAAGATGAAATCTGAAGTAAAATTAACAAATAAGTCGATAAATTGTTATTTTTTTAAAAATAATTTTGTCAGAACATATCATGCCTTTTATGGTTTATAAATGTACTGTTATATATTTATTTGATTTGGGTCTTTGGTCTATATTTCACTTACTCTGCAGTTTTTTTTCCTGCTCTGAAATTGAACTCTGGTTATGAGGAAGTGGAGAATTTTAGAGAAGCTCGGTCAGATCACAGGAAATGACATACCGCTAATTCAGGAAGCGTTTGATTCAGTGTGATTCGGGATGAATAAACGCCACAAGGAGACTGGGGTGACTGCTAAACTATTAAATAGTGCAGTCTAATTAATAATAAATCTACAGCTAAATCCCACTCCGCACACCAAACTACCAAAAAGGGCGTTCTAACAGATATAGTGGTACCTCAGCATATAAACGCCCCGCTTTGCGGATTTTTGCCTTAAGAACCATAATTTTAAAAATACTAGTGCCCGAATCGTTTAGGTCGCGCCGTACATCCGCTAGCTGATCAACACTTGTTTGTGTCAGTGGAAAGCCAAGTGAAGCAAGTTTATATATACAGTATGTATACATAGGTCCCAAGAATGTTTTCAGGAGGGCAGGAAGAAGAAATCGGAGCTGCTTTCAGTTTCATTTTTAAAGCAGCCAGTGTCAAGAGGAAATTAAGGTTAAGTCATGTTTAATGACATTTATTTAATATTTTACTTACTTTAAAGGCGCTTTCTGAATGTTTAGATTTTTTTTATGTGCAAAAATATGATTAAAGTGTTGAAAATATTAGGTAATATTGATGATATTTTTTGGTGGCTGGAATGGATTATCTGCATTTACATTATCCTCTATGTGAAAATGCATTATGAAATTTCAGATTAAGAACTCGCCTCTGGAACAGATTAAATTCATATGCCCAGATACCGCTGCATTAAATTCACAGCTAGATCCCACCCTGCGCACTTAACTAACAAATAGTGCGCTCTAATAGATACTGAATCCATCTAAACCCCTCCCTGCTGCAATGCATTTTGGGATTGCATGAGATTGCTGTATGTCCTACATTGTGTTTTCTGATGTGGATGTTCAGTAGTGCTATTTGTAAATAAGCCACTATTTAGTGCAGATATTAAGCATTTTAGATGCATCACAAGCACATGACCTGAGCTACAGTCTAACACCCAATAAAAACAAGAGTCTAGTGATACTCACATAAAATCTCACACACACACACACACACACACACACACACACACACACACACACACACATGTATGTGTGTGTTCTTCCCTGGTTACAGTATGTGGATTAATAAAGAATTTAACATTAAGGTGTGTTTGTATTTTCTATTCATCTGGGTCTTTGTTTAACATAATGCATGTGCACGTGTGTGTGTGTGTATGTCTTTGTGTGTCTGTATGTAAATATTGGCTGACTAAATGGAAAGTACACTGGTTGTATCAGGCTGTCAGGTTTGTTTAAGAAAGAATTATCAATATGCACAAAAGGAAAAAAATTTACATATAAAAATGTACATTTAATGAGTGTGATGACATAATTTTGGTTTAATCCTAATCTATTGTTATTTGTAAAGTCATGTAATACAGTATGTTTAGGTTGATTTTTAATCAGTGTAACAGTGTATGTTCAATTTATGTTTGCTGTAACCGTGTGTATTTAATTTATATTTAATTGTTGTAACCATGTACGTTTAATTGATATAATGACATATGGTTATGTTTAATTGTTGTTACCTCATATTTTTATGTTTAATAGTTAACAATGGAGATGTACATACATGTACGTTCAATAACTTTAATAATTAGAGTTGGGAGAAAAAATGACTTCCAAATCAATTTTTTTAAAATAAATTTTTAAGCATATATGTTTGCATTTAAGGTGATAAAAGGTTGCTGTTCCTCTGTAGGTCGAGCGCTCTAAACTAGTCCCACTTTTGCAGGCAGCACAGCAACCTGTGTGGTTTGTTTAGAATTGTAACAAAACCTATGTTAAAAAAATAACTAATAAAAATAGTTTGTTTGATTATCTTAATCATTTAAATGTGAAAAATATCAATATTGTATATACTATACAGTGTATGTGTTTACCACAGATGTGAAATATACTTAAAGTAGCCAGCGTAACGGGTCGACATTCCCTGCCAGCACAAAAGTGGTGCTGTTGGTCAGAGCATGTAGCTCCTAAAAATGAAAGCATTTTTAGCCATTTTTAATAAATGAATATGGGGCCAGAATTGTGTAATACTGTATACACAATTTTTTTTTTTTTCCTGTTATAATTCTTACATTTTATAATATATATAATTTTTTAGTTCTACATTTGTCATTCCCATATTAGTGTAGTAATTTGCATGTTTTAAAAGTAATGATAACTTGTTTAACATATCAGAAATCCTAAATGCATAGTTTGATGTGTGAAGCCTCTTCTGTCGACACAAACAGGCAAGACTTCCATATAAGCAGTTTTTTTGTTTTTGGTTCAGTTGACAAATTCTGTGTTGCCGCCTGTATCTAGGTTTTTAAAAAACCGCCTGTTCACCGTGTGACGACGTGTTTCTCTGTAGAGCATGTGGACCATCAGTACACCCTACTTACTCTTTTTATGGCAGCTGGCATCTGCTACATTGACTGCCTCCTGCTCTCGTGGTAGCAGAATAAACAGGCACAGAAGCGGTGACACGAGGGGGAATTGTCCACTACCTGTTAATTGATCGCTGAATGATCGCTGACCTGTGCACTGTGTGTTACAGTTTGGCCTTAAACACTGACCTGCGCTGTTTCTGAGGGAGGATGAAACAAGTAGCCTCTGTAACGACCCCTATTGTATAACCTGTTTATCTGCAGACTTTGATCTCGATAGAGTGACATTATCTTTCTCTCCCTATCTGCTAGCCTGCTAGTGTGTGTATGTGTGTGTATGTGTGTGCTTACGTTCCTTCATAATCTGATTACATGGCTAAAGGTCTGTTTGCACAGCTGACGTGGCAAATGCCTCACTTAGTCTGTCTCTCTCGCGCTTTCTCTCTGTCACTTTTTAAATACTCGAACAACCCGTTGGTTTTACTCACAAACTGTTTATTAGCTACAGGTGACTGGATTTATTTCAGTAAGAGAGAAATGAACATGTTCCACGCATTTTAAACAATATTTCTGTGATTGTTTTTGTTCACTTAATTGTGTAAATTCTGCCATCATCGTTCAGGACACGCCCACAATTAGGACATGTTTGTGGTGTGCTCGTATTGTAAATTTCTTAATAGATACTTTTCATAAAACGAATTAAAAAAACGGAGTCATTTATCACACATCTGTGTGTTTGTATGCAGAGCCTTGACATTTCTCTTCCTGGCCCATTCGTATCTCAAACACACACACAGTCGACAAGTTTACGTTCAGTAGTCTGAGTTATTATAATAATCTCAATTATTGAATTAAACAATTTAATGACAACATTTTAATATTTAATTTTTAATACATTTCTATATTATTATTATACAAGTAGTCAACCATGTTTTTATGTTATTCTTATATTTTATTACCTTTACTTTTATTATATATTCTGATTAAGAAAGAATAGTGACTTTTTTTATTTTATTAAAAAATATTATTGTTATTAAATGACTTTTATTCTTATATGTTTCTTGTATGTATTTAGTGTACTGCAGATTATTTGGAATATATGTACGTTTATAAAAATAATTATGTTTAGACATTTTTTTCCAAAAAAACAAATGTATTTATTTGCTTCATTTATTTAAGCTAATGAACATGTCAGTTTAATTCATTAATTGTTTGTGTCTATTATTTTGAAGGAATCATTTCAGAAGATTTCTGGACCTTTCCATGTTTATGATTAAAAGGAGGAGTTTGGGAAAAGTGAACCAAACTACAAACACTTCAGATACCCCGCAATGCCTCGGCTCCATTATGTCACATCAGTTCTATTATTCTGTTCTGTGATGTCACACTGACCCCGCCCATCCTCTAACTTGAAGGCCATGAAGGAGGTTCGGAGCTGGTCAACAGCAGACGTTTCTGACTGGCTGTCTGAGGAGGGAATGCCGGAGTATTCTGACACTCTCAGGAATGTAGATGGTGTGGCACTTTTGCGGCTTTCTGAGAAGGATTTTCAAAACCCGCCGTTGTGTTTTGTCGATGGAGAAAATGGAAGGCGGTTGTTGGAGCGAGTGGAGACCCTGCGCATAGCCAACCACATGGGTGACCATGGAAACAAACGTCATGTCGAAAATGGCCATGTCGAAAATGGGAAGATTCACAATGGGGAGCCAAAGAATGGATTTCGATCAGAGGCTGTCCAGATCCACATTCCACTTCCAACCGAAGTGTTTCCAACAGAATGGCACAAAACGTGCGTGGCCTTTGGGTACGCGCTGTGCTGCTTTCTCCTAACATCGGTCATGATTTCTGTTGTGCATGAACGAGTGCCACCCAAAGAGGTGTCTCCCCCCCTGCCGGATAAGTTCTTTGATCTGTTTGACCGGCGTCAATGGGCATTTTCTATGTGTGAAATTAACGGCATGGTCCTCGTCAGCTTGTGGATCATACAGTGGATCCACCTCAAAC
>JAOVVA010000002.1:25532727-25547755 GCA_028565275.1 Leiocassis micropogon | reverse complement strand
TAAACTATTTCTAAATAATGGCTTGAGTTTGCTGTTTTTGATAGCGACCCTGTTAATTAATTAAGATTTCAGAATTTTGGGCATTGGTTTAGAGATTAAGAATAATACTTGTGATTTCTCCCTAAGTTTATTTTTAACCTTTTTTTCTGAGGCAGTGGCCTGGAACTTCTGGTTGATTATTTGTGGAATGACCAAATATCATTAAAATATTAACTCAATTTACTCACCTATAACAGCTGCTGTTTGTTGAGCTGGGAGGGTCCCCTTAGTGTCATGTGCAAAGTTTGAGGCTTTGAGGTGATAATAAGAGGAACACTAGAGAGGAACACAGCCCTCCTCTCGATCTTCTCTCTCGTGTAAGGACTGACGGACGACTACAGAAACAAACACAGGACGTTTACAGCAGAATAATTTTATTCACTTCTTAACTCCTCTCACATTGTGTAGTGTTACACATTAAGACATCAACTTGAACTTATATGGTCTATAGTTAAACTGGGCTATACATTTACAACTGAATCTAATGTTAGCATGCTAGCTAGGTTACCCTAGCTAGCATGCTAACGGTATAGCGGTTAACGTTAGAAAACACACACACATTTAGGACAATGCCATTAACACCACCTAGCGATACAATACAATAACTAGTTAAAAATATATATATAAGATTTTATGCTGTTAAATAATAAAAGTAAAAAAAAAGTAAAAAAAATTAAATCACTTAACTGAATGATGTGACAGGGTCATCGCTCAGGTTTGGCTGTGTTCCTCCTCCACAACACGCCGCTCTTCTAGATTCTTCCAACTGGGCAAGTTGTCTTGGCTGAACTTTGAAATGTCATCATGATTTAATTCTGATATGTCGTGAATGTATATTGTGTTATCAATAATAAAGTCTATAAGAGAGTTATAGTACTCCATCTTGTCTGAGTATCTCAATAATGACCTACACTTTTTTTTTTTTTTATAATAAAAAGTGGCTAGTGGCTAGTTAGGTCAACGGCGACTGCAGGACTTCAGTGCAGGATAACTATTTTAGCCATGAACTATTCAATAACTACAAAGTTACAGAATCATATTTTAATACAACTGCATTTCAACTGCATTTAAACTGAAATAGTACTGAATAAATAGCACTTCATTGTACTTCACAAAATTTATCCAAGAAACTGCAGTTATTTTTTATAATGGACAACGTTACAGAATCATATGTCAATACAACTGCATTGTACTGCATTCCAACTGCATTGTATTGCATTGCACTTCACAAAAACTGCCGTAAAACTGCATTTTTTTCCTAGAAACTACAGTTATTTTTTGTAAGGGTATAGTTCAAATATAGTGCTAACCAGTATAAATTTGATAACATGATCGAAATATTAGCACGTCACCATCATACTGCACTTGAGTAATGCTTGTAACTCTGAAATTCATCATAAGCTTGTGTTCAAAATGCTAGCTGGCTAGCTTGTTGCTAACAACCGTAACACACAGTATGACTACAAAACAATTCCTGCTATCTGATGTCACCCAAATGAGTCTAGTTCCTTTAATGGTTTATTTCAATTGCCATCTCAGGAAGTTTTCCCTTGCAACTGTCACCCTCCAGGTTGCTTATCAGGGACAGACAGATCATTGTGATTCATAGATACTTTCTCACACATTTCATACTCATTACCATTTCCTTTTAATTCTGTAAAGGTGCTTTGTGACAATGATCATTATAAAAAGCGCTATATACATAAAATTTTATTCAAATTAACTGAATTAACGAAACATACATCTTCAATCATTTTGAGCCAAGTTTAAACATTCACATTTTCCATTTATAAGTTAATAAGCTGAATTCAGTTAAAAGTTAGATAGCTAATAGTCTGGTTAGCAAAGTTCCTTTTAGCGTCAGCTTTCAGCAAGAATTCAATCCAGCAATGTAGCTAATTACTATAATCAGTAATATCACTGATATGAAAATTATTTTTCTTTGCTGACTTTTAAATAAAAAATGGCTCTTGCTAACAGGCTAATATGAACATTTATATAACTGTTTTATTTATTTATTTATTTTTTACAAATCAGAGAACGTCAATTATCTACAGTGAAAAAGCTAAATCGCAGAGATGCTTAGTGTCCATGTTTGACCCTGATGCTAAAACCACTTTTCTACGTCGGACATAATGAGTGCACACACACACACACACACACACACACACACTGTAATGGTGCCTTTTAGTCAAAGCCTCACATTAATATTAATAACAACACTTTTAAAAACATGTGCTGATGTGGCTAGTGGCTAATCATAGCTAAAAGCCTATTACAGTGCTAACTACTGTGGTGTGTGTGTGTAAGGTCAGTTTGAGATCTTTTTAAACCAACGTAACAGAATTTAACACCGGCAATGTACATTATGGAAATTTTTCTGCTAATATGAAGCAGGCGAGCTGTAATGTATGCTAATGCTAACGGAGAGAAAGAGAGTGACAGAGAGAGAGAGAGAGAGAGAGAGAGAGGGAGAAATATGTCTGGAAAAATAGTATCGAAATACACACATTTTCTGTAGATTTAAAGGCTCAATAGTCAAAATGATACACATTGTTCTGCTTAGAAACAATCACACGACAGACAGACACACAGACATTTTGCACAAAGAACACAACTTTATTATAGTTGCTGTCAATACACTGATAATAAAAAGAGGGCAGGTGAGAAAGCAAGCTGGAGCACGTCCTTGTGCGGGAGCAGGGGTGCGGGAGTGCGTCCATGCTCCATCATGTTACACTTTTTGACGAGAGCGGCGCAGATGCTCGTGCAACTGCAATATTGAGTTTTAAAACTCCTCAGCGCCGTGATTTGTGGCTCTGTCAGCCTCAGTATTTGTCATCTGTGTTGACGTTATTATTTATTTTTCTCACAGGCTTAACCCGCTGATCAGCCATTATGCCCCGTGATGGATGTGTGTTTATGGTGAAGCGCGGTGCCTCCGCTGCGGGATATTATTATAAAAAAAAAACAAAAAAAACGGCGTTATTCTGTCAGATTTCAATCACGTGCCGCATCATTCGTCATGTTGTTGTTGGCCAGTGAAGGCCGCGCGGTGATGGTGATGGATGATGATCAAGGCTGTTGATTTCAAACCCTCGCACACCCCTGACACCCCCTGCACCCTCGGGCTGTCTTTTTAGATTTTATAGCAATCATTTATTTAAAAAAAAAAAATACCCACATATGTTTTATCACCATCTCCTAATGATCAATATAACAACTGCTGATGGACACAAAGAACCACAAACCCATCTCTGTGTTCCTGCGTGTTCCCGCATGCTCCTGTGTCCACCACAAACCCATCTCTGTGTTCCTGCGTGTTCCCGCATGCTCCTGTGTCCACCATAAACCCGTCTCTGTGTCCCTGCATGTTCCTGTGTCCACCACAAACCCGTCACTGTGTTCTTGTCTGTTCCTGCATGCTCCTGTGTCCACCAAAAACCTATATCTGTGTTCCTGCATGTTCCTGTGTCTACAACAAACCCGTCTCTGTATTCCTGCGTGTTCCTGAGTGTCCACCATAACTCCATCATTATGTTGCTGACTGTTCATCCATGCTCCTGCATGTCGCTGCGTGTTTCCTGCATCCATTACAAACCTTTCCCCTTTTTCTAGTTTTCTTCACAATCCAGGTGTCAGACTTATCTTGAGATTACCATGAAAAAACATTCTGTGTCAACATTCATACTCTTGAAACATTTCAAGGTTTACCAATGTAGGAAAATAATCTACATCTCAGAGATTATTAATGAAGGAAACTTTGAACTTTTGAACTTTTCTAGTTACATTATTTTTCCTGTCCTTACTTTGAAGCTCTAACTTTGTAGCCGTTTCCCCACAGAGTATCTTTTTTTTCTGTCTCTTTTGAAATGAATAAAACAGAACGAAACAAAACAAAAAGCATGACTTGGGTCAGTGTTATAAGTCAGTGATTGATTCAATGCTTAAAGTGGATGGGGTTTTAATGACTAGTGAGAAATTCGAGTGTTAGAGGCGGAGTGTGTATCAGAAGGTTTCTCTGCCCATAATCCTTCATCCTTCAACGGCCAGCAATGAAAGACCCAATTATGAGCCCTAAATAAGTGTGACTAAAGAGTGCACTTTATTTTCCTAAAGAGACAGATTGCGCACTTTTCCGGCCGTGAGCGTCTTTGGTCGTGCGGGTCCGTGTAGCCTGGCGCTAACTGCGCTCAGGGCTCATTGTTAACATAAGGCCAAATCTGTAATATAGCATGGACAATTAAGTGCACAATTTTTGTATAAATGCAAAATCCTTCAGCGTGAATAATTCAGCCAGGCCTCTCCGCCTCGTTTAATGGAGAGAGAGGGAGCGAGGGAGAGCTCATTTGGTTCGGTTTAATTAGATTTTATGATGTATGATATTGCTAATTCGGTGGCCAACGCGAGCTGTCATGGCCCCCATTTTTAACCATATTGAAAAATTCAAGCTTTATTATCGCCCAGCTCGCTCATTCGCCCCAATCAGAGCCGAGTAATGAGCTGCTAACCTTTCTCTCTCTCTCTGTCTCTTTCTCTCTCTCTCTCTAAAGACCACCACTGAGTCGACGAGTTAGCGATCGAGTTGAGAACGAAGTTATGGACCCAAAGAGTGTGGGTGAGTGAGGGAGCAAGCGAGACAATGAGAGCAAATAAAATGAAAATGAGAGAGAGAGAGAGAGAGAGAGAGAGGGCTTATTGAGACAGCTTTTAGATCAGCACTCAGTATTGATATTTCTTCTCATTTTTTAGCAGTTACCATCTCAAATTTCTCTGACAAATGTTAAAGATAGTGGGAGAGAGAGAGAGAGAGAGAGAGAGAAAGAGATGGAGAATGAGAGGGAGAGAGGGAATGGAGTGAAGAAGACATAGTGCAGAAGGGACAGACAGAGATAAGAAAGGCGACAGACCTGGAATGAGATTCAAAACCACAGACAGCTGAATTGGAAGCGAGTCTTTACCGTGTATAATTAACTGTCCAAGTGTGAGGCGAGCTCAGATTAATGAGAGACTTTACACATTAAAGACATGTCTTACAAAAGCCCAACAGTCTGCAAGGCTACGGCAGACCTTTGCCAGAACATCAAGGTTCTTACCAGAACATCAGGGTTCTCATTAGAACATCTGGGTTCTCACCAGAACATTAAAGGTCTCACCAAAGCATTATGGTTTTCACCAGAACTTTACGGTTATTACCAGATCATTAGAGTTCTCACCAGAATATCTGAATTTTCAACATTACATTAGGCATCTCACTAGGACATTAGAGTTCTCACCAGACCATCAGAGTTCTCATCAGAACATCAAGGTTCTCCCTACAACATTTGGTTTCTTATCAGAATGTATGTCTTATGAAAAATGCCAGAAATAACAGAAGTAGCGGAACAAAATCCCAAAATGCACAGGAGGATTTTCTCCAGAATGTTGTCCTTTGGAAGACACATCCCAAATTCACCAAAAGTCAGGGTTCTCCTCAGAACACGGTTATTTAAACAAATATTCTAAACCCATCTCCAGAACACTATGTGTTAGAAAAAGATTTCCCAAACTCTCAACAAGTCAGGGTTCTCCCCAGAACATGAGCTGTTTGAAACTCACAGCCAGAATGTTGGACATTTAAAGAAATATTCCAGATGCAACAAAGGGTTCTTGCCAGAACATTATCTATTTGATGAACACATTCCAAACACACCAAGAGCCCTGACAAGACAGGCCATTTAAAGAAAGGTGCCAAATAGTTCTGGCCAAAACATAGTCCCTTGGAAGAAACTCTGTGGGCTTTTAAAGAAACATCCCAAACTAGAGTCAAGAAGATTGTGAAGATGTCTGAAGAAACATCTCAAAGTGTCTTGCAATAACATAGTTGAAATAAACGTCCCAAAGACACTGAAGCATGCTATCCGAAAAAATAGCACAAACATCAGAGAACCATTCAGGTTTGCAAGTTCTCACCAGACACACACAGCTACAGTAAGCTCGGTTCTACAAATGAGCATGCTAGTTTTCTAATGTTAGGAATCTGAAGTGCTAAACATTATTTAAGATCTTTTTGATGAATCCTAGCCTGGACATACTAGCGTGATCGTTTTTTATAAAATCGGCTGTTGTATGTTATAAAGTTAATCGTAAACACTCTAGCATGCAGAAGGAGAAGCCTCAGCCATATTTTATTGAGGCTAACAACTAACGTTATAATGAACTTAGCTACCTTGATTCTTGGATAAATGTACAAGCATTTTTATCAGATTGGTGCTAGCATGGATAGGACAATTTAAAATTCAATCAAAATATAATGTGTTGATTGAATTTTATTAGCATGCTAGATTTTTTATGCTAGATCTCATATATCTGCTAGTCAATGTAATTCTAGATTAGCCATGTGAAGCTGGACCCCAGGAGCGAAAGGGGAGTACAGTAGCGTACAGTAATCCTGTTCTGGGGTCATGCCAGGCTTTAGCATGCTAGCTGCTAGAGCCTCCTCTGTTCGTGCTGCTGCCTCTGCCGGTCCCCCATTAGGGAGGCCATTTGTATACGAGGCGGTAATTACACGGTGCGAGCCCTGGGGCATACAGTGACCGATTTCACCTTTCAGAAATATACGATTCAAACACAATATAATTACGGCTGTGTGTTAAATGAGTAATGAAGTCGCCCCCTCTGCGCCCCACGATTTCCATTCCCAGGCGCCATTTGTAAATATTTCGGCGCTAATTCTCCTCACATTTATTCCCCCCGCTAGCAAGTTGAAGAAATCGATTTCAGCTTTAGCCAGCAACGGCTCTCGCAATACCGCTGAATTTCTGTGCTTCGTTCTTAATTTTATTTATATATTTCCTTTTATTTATTTATGGACACATAGACGAGAGGCAGCGCTCTGATTTCTTTTCTTCTTTCATTCTTTCTTTCTTTTTTACAGATCCTATCACTCAGTGAGTATTTATCCATTTCAGAGCTTTCCCTCAAATCATCAGTGAAGCCTAGGTTATTTTATGGCCTATTTTCGGCATTTTCTCACTCGCTTTTAAATGTGCTGTTTGGAAATAAACCTCTCCTATGCACTCGGGAAAAAAAAAAAAACCTGTACTCAATGGGCAATCCATCTATTTCTCCATTTTTTCTGAATAAAGTGTAGCCTTTTTATATTTGAGATGAAAATGTCAGTAATTTATTTAAGATGGATGACTTCTTACATTTGTAGCCAATAAATGAAAAATAGATGAGGCGCGCAGTTCTGGCTCGTTTAATATTTAAGGCAATATTAAAGCTCTCAGCGCAAGGGTGGAAAGGAGTTTTATTTAAGAGCAATAAGACTATTGGGCCTTGTTTGCCGAGAACCTCATGCATATTGGATGTGCTTTTTTCGCTCCTGTTCCTCTCAAGGTACAGAAACAGACTTAAGAGGAGCTAAAATGGCATTGTTTCGCTCCCTCAATGTGCGATCGGTGTTATTGTTTCCGCTGGGAGGCGGAGGAAAGAAGACGCAATATGGCTTTTACGATTCTGTTGACTGTATGATAGTAAAAGTGTGTTTGTGTGTCTTCATCTGTCTCACAGAAAAGCAGGATTGTGGTGCTAAACAGCTTTTCAGTGAGATGTCTTGTTTTTTTGCTCCATTTTAAGAGCTTAATTATCATGTCACTGCTAAGGATCTGGATTTAAACAGTTTATTAGCAGAGCATGATGTTTAAATAAATGCGATAATGAAAATATTTCTATCCACTCATATCTGAGTTATGTCTCTTAAGCTGAATGGATTCTGGAGTATTTCCCTTCATAGCCCAAGTTAAAAACAAAACCTTCTGTAGACTTTAAGTCGAGTTCAGTGGCTTCATCTGAAATCGAGAGAAGGTCTGAGTTCAGTGCAGAGTCTCTAGTTCTAGAGCCAGTGATGAATGCACAGGGCATAGCTAAAGAACCTGAAGCAAGGGCACTCTAGAGTTTACGTCAAGTGCAGCTCTAAAGCCCAAGTTACTTACTGTAGGATCTTAGTCTTTAGGTCTAGAAAATAAATTAAATACAGAGTCTCTAACACTAGAGTCCAATCTGATTTCAGAATCAGAAACTACTCTACTCCACAAGACTACAAAAACAAGTATCTCAAATTGTAAAACTTGCAGTGCAGAATGACCTTCTCAAGTCCAGAGTCTGTAGCTTTAGAGTCTCAAGTTGAGTCTTTAGCTTCCGATGCAGAGTTGAGTCCAGAATCTCATGCTCTAAAGGCTGAGTTGAGTGCAAAGGCACATTTTTCTAGAGGCTCTAGAGATAAAATCAGGTCCATAGTTTGTACAGAAGCTCTAGAGAACTAGTTGAGTCCGGAGTCTTTAGGTCTAGATGGCCAAGTTGAATACAACTAGAGATTAAGTGGAATGATGAGGCTGTAGGTCTAGAGAATGGGTCAAGTGCAGAGTCTATAGCTCTAGATCCTAAGTCATGTCCAGAGTCCAGAACCCTGAAACACAGAAACTGCACAGCATCAATTATAAAAATAATAATTTACCCTCATATTCAGAAAAAAAAACACTTTTTTTTTTTTTTTTTTAAATTCATGTAAAAGCACACACACACACACACACACACACACACACACTGCAGTGAGTTTAACAGCACTTTAGATTGTAGTGGTGGTTAACTGCTATATTAAGTGCAAGAGCAGAACTGTTCACTGGACAAATGAAATTAAACGAATGCTCGTGGCCCGTGTGGCCTGTTTTCACATGAGTGAGAGAAAGAGAAAGAGAGAGAGAGGGTAAAATATAAATTATATAAAATATCTAATCTCCATTTCTCTCTACATCTTATTCAGCGTGTACTCCTCTCCATATTAGACCAGTTTTTTATGTTTTGATGTGATGGATCTGAATTCGAGTAGCAGCTCGTTGTGCTTCATCAGTTTCATCCTCCCTCTCGAGCTCGAGCACCGTAATTACAGGCAGCTGAGGAGGAACAGCGAACGGCCCAAACACAGCTGCCACGCATCCAACCAGGGGGGAAGGACGGGGGATAAGGGTGGATGGATGGATCTTAGCATAGTGGTGTTAAACTAAACGAGTGTAATGAGGCAGATGGAGAGATTTGGATCACGACCAGGGTTACATAATCTACTCCAAACTCAGAGGCTCGATCTGATCACTGTCATTAAATTACGACTCTCTTAGAGAGAAAGAGAGAGACATACAACAGCACCTGAAAATCTACTTTTATTTTCTAATTATCTTATTACACAAATTAACACAGTAATTTTGTAGAGGTACCTCAAAGATACACCAGTGATTCAATTGTGTGCCTTAGTGAGGCGTCAGAGGCAAACTGAGATGCGGATAATATATTTTTTCCCTTCCATCCTATGCTTAGAAAGATAATAATATACAGCTGGACTTGTATTACCATTGGCATGTTCTTGGAATGGAAAATGGGCATGGCTAAAAACAATTAAAAAGTCAGACTTGCTGATCTACACTCCATTACAAAGCAGAGTGGTGTAACAGTAACAGACTGTCTCAAATATACATATGCTATAGTGTTTTCTATATTTAGTGCATGTACATGCATTAAAAGTACAAAACTTGGAGGCGGAGTTTAATGAGTCATAATTTTAAATATTATCACATGTTTTTTTTTTCAGTTTAAATTCATTAAAAACATATCAGATGCACATTTGGCTACGCTGACCATTTTTGTTGTTGTTGTTTATGTTTAGTAGTGTCCAAAAGTCTTAGGCACATGCAAATCACTGCTGTAGAGCAAGAATATGGTATTTATATTCTTAATTAAATTTTTTATATTTATATTTATGTTATAATACTATAAAAAAGCAGTAATTGGTGAGTAATGAAGCAAAAAGGACTTCTGAGGACTTCGTTGCACCTGTTTCTTTTTCATGCAAAAGCTTTCTTTCTTTTTTTGTGTAAAAACTGGTCTTTTACATAATATGATATTTTCTTTTCTGGCCTACAGATAATATTTTTTGCTGGTATACTGTTTGGAAAACAGATTTTTTTTTTTGTATGGACTTAATAATGAAGTCATAAAACAAACGTAAAAAATTGTTTTTACAAAACAAAAAACAAATAAAAAAAACCAAAAACTCTTGCACAGCACTGTATATGGTATATATTGTATGAATAAAAATAAAATGTATAAATGGAGCTTTAATTAGCTTTAACTTTCTCTTCCTCAGATCTTAACAGCTTTCATAGCTGTGTGTAGCAGAGGTGCAGTGATCAGACTCTATGCCACGATCTTAACTAGACGATTATTGAAAAAGCACAGAACTGGTGTGTGATAATAAATCATTATTTAAAATGATGTGTAAATTATTTAACAGGCAACCGAGGAGATTTGAAGTAACTTGGATACTTTAAAAATACTTTTCTCTCAATCATTATTATCAGCAGCAGGAGCAGCAGCAGGAGCATTATACTTCCATTTTGTTTTTAAAAAAAAATGTAATGTATATTTTTAGCATAGCATACTTAAAAGTATGAGGAGAAGTTTTTTGCTTAGTACTTGTTGACCTTGTGATCTTTAATAACTGCAGGATGCTGTGCTTTTATTGGTCCAGCCACATAAATTACTGCAGGGACATTAGATGATGGCAATGGAGTGTGCTGTATGCATATAAGATGTGAATAAGTAAAGAAAAGGTGGGACTTGTTGCCACACAGCTGAAGTTGATTCATCCCCACTCATTTTGATGTCCTTCATGAGTCAGACGCAGACTTGTTTATTGCATAAATGAAAACTTTAATAAAAGAGCCGTTGTGTGTGTCTAGGTCATTTTAATATTTTAATTTAATATTTTATTTGTGACTGATTTTTGTTTCTTTCTTTTTCAATTATTTTTCTCTTATTGTTAATTTTCCTATCATTACTGTTAGATTTTTTTTCCTATTGTGGTTTGGATGTGAATTAGAAGCTTAAGCTCCATCTTTCATCCATCACAGAAGGCCCCCCCCCCACACACACACACCCCTAAACACATCCACCCTCCCACCCCGTAACCTCGGCTGAACAGATTACAGCTGCTCTCAGGAACCTAGCCTCGGGTCGTCTCCTCTATATTCTGTCTTATTTATACTGGATGGAGAAACGGGTGTGTATGTGTCTATGGGAGGTGTGTGTGGGGAGGGGTTGTTAGGTTTGTGGGCACTGTGCTGTGCTGTTCTGCGATGAACCTTCACTCCACCAGATGGGATCCGTGCTGTAATTTAACCTTGAGAAATTCCCTCATGGCTAATTTCACATGGCCCTCATTTACTTACAGCAGACAAATTAAATCATGCCGACAAATTAAATCATGGTGTGTCACAGCGAGCTCACACGCCGCTAGCGCTGATCTACATGAGCTCTGCTACTGTTTACCACAACCGAAGAACTATTAGCACATATAGAACCTTGGTAATATATCCTCTCTTCTGTGACATCATTAACAGCACGATCACTTAGTATGAACGCTTGTCTTTCTAAATTTAGTGCTGAATAAGAGGACATTTAACAAAATGAAATATTTCATGCAGGTGTGTAAGTGCATTTTAATAAAACAAATACTTATTAAAAGCATTTTAAGCTAGTTACACGCCATCATTCAATATGTAATACATAGTGGAGTTAAACACACAACATTGTATTTGTATCCTGATTCACTTCTTACTTTAACGATTCATCTTGTATTGAACTGATTCACATTACACTGCTTTTTCTTTTTTTTCCTACAAATTTACCTTATTACTATTTCACTCTTTAAAAATGTATTTTCTAACCATTTTCTTTACTGCTTTATCCTGCATGCAGGGTCACTGGGGGCCTATTCCAGGAGACTTAGAGCATGAAGTGGGGTACACCCTGGCCAGTGTGAAAATCCAACGCAGGTCACACACACCAACACACACACCAACACACTACAGGCAATTTGGAAATGCCAATTAGCCTAATCTGCATGTTCTCAACCACAACTGGTACTGGTTCACTGGAGTTACTTAATACTGATTCATTATGTACACATTTACATTATGATTCATCTAATACTAATTCACTTAATACTGAGTCATCTAATACTGATCGACTTAATACTGACTTATCTAATATTGTTTCACTCAATACTGATTGAAATATTTTTATTTGCTAATTCTGAGTAAGTTTAAGCATCACTGGGTTAACATTCACTTTATACCACTTAATACTAATTTACTGTTTACGCCTTCAGTTTTTGTGCTATAAGACTAATTCACCTAACATTGCTTTACTTAATAATCATTGTGCATGTAATACTTATCATGTACACATTCATTTTATACCCCTTAACAATGATTCACCAAATTTTGACTCACTTAATACTGATTTATTGTGTATACAGTTACTTTGTACGGGCTAATACCGATTCACTTAATACGGATTAATTTTGTAAACCTTTTATTTTATACTAAATTATTCTATATTGATTTATTTATTCCATCCATCCATCCATCCATCCATAACCTCTGTAGTTTAATTAGGGACCGTGGAGGCCAATGGTTTTCAAAGTATTCATTCCCATTTTTTATAAACATGGTAGGACCTACAGTCAACATTCACACACACATTTACACACTATGGGCAATTTGGGAACACCAATTATCCTAACCTGCATGTCTTTGCGAAACTGGTGCACCCAGAAGAAACCCACCAAGCATGGGGAGAACATGCAAACCTACACAGACCCTGAGGCATGAATCAAGGTCCAACCCTGAAGGTGAAAGGTGACATTGGTAACCACTAAGCCACCATGCCACAGATTTATTTACTGCTGAGTCATTTTATATTGACTCAGCTTCTACCAACTCAATGCATATTATTTGCTTATGATTAAACCATTGAATACTTTTTTAATGCAAAAAAATCCTGTTTTAGTTGTTTTGGTTGAAAATCTAAAGTGGCTAAGTAGAGCATGCTCCAGAATGCTTTGAGGGCTCAACAAAAGAAGTGAAAAAGGGGATGAAAGGAAAATAAATACTGTTGTTTTTACCAGTTATTCACCGCTGTGTTTTCTGAAATGGTGCAGTTTTACAGCAGGTTGTGAAAATGAGGGATACCTCAAAGCGTGTGCGTGTGTGTGAGTGTGTGTATTTTCAGGAGTCAGGACCTCCAGGCCGATATGAATTACCCACAAGTACCACAGAATAATAACAGAAAAAAAGGAGAGTGTGGTCCACCAGTCCTGCACCGCGTACAAGAAATCGATAGCGATGCTTAATGCAGGCTGGATGAAAAATGAGTCTCAATAACACCACGCCATCATAAAAATAATAACAAAGCAAATAAAACACCTCACAGATGGTAAGAGGGGCAAGGAAGGGGGGGGGGGCACAGAAAGGATCTGGCTAAAACAGAGAAGGTGTATTTTAGATTTTGTATGATGTTAGGATTCAGTTAGTCCAATAAATGCAGCAATAAAAGTGTAGACAACAGGAAATAGTTAGGAGTTTTTATTATCAGTGTTAACATGGAGGTAAAATCGTGGGTTTAAGTGATGTTTAAAACTTACAGTCGACTTCAACATTTTATTAATAATAAAATATCCTTTATAAATTAAGCCCGACAACGACAAATAAATGTAAAAATAAAAATGATTTTATTTCACTCCAACATCGGATATAAATGGGCAGAAAAGAGCTGTCTGGTTTACACTGCATTTAAAAGTTACTTTAAAGTGATTCACTATCTAGCAATTAACATCATATTAATTTACAAATTCAAATTGTACAGATTGAGTGATTTTGATTCACATTAATTTATATCCTCTTCTCTTTATAAGGCATCACCTTTTACAGATTTACTTTATAAGGACCCAAATTGTATTGATTCTACGAAAAACAGCTGTTTACTAATTCACTTTTTATACATTAAACTACATGCTTTTAAATATATATATATAGATTCACTTGTTACTGATTCATCTTGGATCAGTTTACATGATAGCAAGTTATGTTTGTAGTAAAACATGATTCAACCTACAGTGATTAATCTTAAACAGTTTTTTTACATGTCCACTTTATATTTATTTACATTAAATATGTATTTTGCTTACCTTATATTATGTTTTGAGAAAATAAGAATTTGGTGTAAACATGAAATAACCGACATAAAATGCTTTTACTGTAATTAATTAACTGTATAGAATTAATTGGAATTAACTCATTAAATCATGCAAATTTATGCAAACTATGTTCTGTTTGAACTCACCTCTGATTAAAAAGCGTTAACGTCCACTTTATGTCTCATCTTTGCAGAATCTATTACTGTTTGTTTGTGTCTCTTTATTTTTAGCTCTGTGTCATCCATGTTACTGATTTAAATAAAATAATTCTGATTCAAACAAAGAGGCAGAGTCACATCAGTGCATACTTAAATATTATAAATATTATAATGAGTTATAGTCACATGACTCAGTACTTACAGTAAATATGAAAACGAGTTATAATTTTTTTTTTATTATAATGAGCCCTCGACACATGGTTTAAATATCATGGTTTAAGTATTCAGCAATAAAATTTATTCTACAATTTTTGTCGTCCTTTGAGATGAAATATCTGTCAAATCTTTCAAAAATATATATTTTTAACTGATTCTGTACTTATAACAATTCACATACCACTCACTTTGTGGCAACTCACTATCTGTAAGCTGATTAAATATTCACAGATTTACATTAATATTAATATTCATATTGACACTACACAGGATAAAATAGGATCTTTTTTCCTGACACTGATTGTATGACGTTACAACGAGCATTGAACCACCACTCACCCGGCCAGGACGTTTGTTACTTAAGTTGTGTCATGAAGCTACCCTGCTAATGTCACTTACAGTACAAGCAGCAGAGGTCTACAGGCAGCAGCTTAGCATCTGCATGTCACCTCTTTTTCGACCCCTGTAATGCCCCATGTCTGTTTTATTCATCGCTTCATTTAAATGTCCACTATTAACATTAACACCATCATGCCAACATAAA
>JAOVVA010000002.1:25499521-25513562 GCA_028565275.1 Leiocassis micropogon | reverse complement strand
AGTGTGGTGCTGCGCATACATTATCACTATAACACACTTTAATTGAGACAAGATAGTGATCTGATATAACTTCAGACTGTGGAATTGTGAATAAATTTCTTATGCTTAATCCGAAAGATATTATTAAATCTAAAGTGTGCTTAGACCTGCTTTATGAGTGGGTCCTACTACACACTGATTTACTCCAGTATGGACATAAATGCTCTACGCAGAGGGTCTTCTGGATTCTCAAAATGAATATTAAAATCTCCAGCAATTTTTTTAATGAGCTTTGCTGCAGCTCTATGATCCTCAGGACAGCTATATAATCTTTAACATAACTTTATGATCCTCAGTGCAGCTCTATGATCCTCAGTACAGCTCTGTAATCTTTGGTGTCACTTTATGATCCTCGGTGTAGCTCTATGATCCTCAAGTTCAACCTATAGTATTTATTGTCATAATAATTGTCTCTATAATCAAAAGTGTTACTTTATGATCTGTGCTGCAGTGCTGCAGCTCTATGATCCTAAGGACAGCTCTATAGTCTTTAGTGTCCCTTTATGATCCTTGGTGTAACTCTATGATCCTTATTTAAAGCTTTACTGTTGCTTTGTGATCCTTAGTGGATCTATATAATCTTTTGTGGCACTTTATGATCTGTGGTGCAGCTCTATGATCATTAGGACAGCTCTATAATCTTTCCTGTCACTTTATGATCCTCAATTTTGATCTATTATCCCCAGGACAGCTTTGTAATTATTAGTGTCACTGTATGATCCTGGGTTTAGCTCTATGATATTTACAGTTGCACTATGATCCTTGGTGTAGCTCTATAATCTTTACTGTCACTTTATGATCCTCAGTGGAGCAAGGTAATCATGAAAATAGCTCCTCAGGGCATAACTATGAACCTCAATACAGCTCTATAAACTTGTCACTCCATAATCCTGAGTGAAACACGATCCTTTATGATCTCCAGTGTGGCTCTATGTGGTCTCTGTTACTCTATAAGGTGGCCTGATATTATATTCTGTCATTACACCCTCTTAAGGTTATACAGGTATACTGTGTGTGTGTGTGTGTGTGTGTGTGTGTGTGTGTGTGTGTGTGTGTGTGTGTGTGTGTGTGTGTGTGCGCGCGCGCGCATGTGTGTGGGCATGCAAAATCTAAGACAGTGGTTTGAGATGAAACCTGTCATCACCTCACAGATTCAGACTACTGTAGCACTTAATGCTAACCCAATAGCAGCCGTAGAAATCACTGGAATGCACACACCCACACTCACACACAGCCTTATTTCTGTGGTGTGTTTGTGCTGAGACAAAAGTGTCATCACCTGTATGACGTCTATTCAAACACACACACAAATAATAAAAACATTATGACCATGCTCACCTGTAGCCAAAAAGGCTATGTGTGTGTGCATGTGTGTGTGTATACGAGAAAGAAAGAGAGAGGGAAAGAGAGAGAGAGATCACTATTGCTAGCTAACAAACTAATGATTGGTGGCATGGTGGCTTAGTTTTTAGCACTGTTGCTTTGCGCCTTCAGGTCCCACATGGGTCTTTATGCGTAGAGTTTGTATGTTCTACCCGTACTTGGTGGGTTTCCTCTGGGTTCTCTGGTTTCCTCCCACAGTCTATAGACATGCAGATTAAGCTAATTGGCATTTCCAAACTGCCTTTTGTGTGTGAATGCGTGTGTGAATGTTGACTGGAGGTCCTACCACAGTCGTTCAAATGGGAATAAATACAATGGTTACCATTGGCCTCCACGGTTTCTGGTTTGACTAGCGGTTCCTAGATGGATGGATGGAAACTAATGATTAGCAGGCAGTTCAGAGTTGCTAAATATAGAAACTTTTAAAATGTTTATTATGTCCTGTGAGCTTTATTCACACTGTC
Organism: Leiocassis micropogon; assembly: GCA_028565275.1. NCBI lineage: Eukaryota > Metazoa > Chordata > Actinopteri > Siluriformes > Bagridae > Leiocassis > Leiocassis micropogon. The sequence goes on along the minus strand of JAOVVA010000002.1, from coordinate 25,511,676 downwards.
TGCATGAATGTGTGTGTGTGTGTGTGTGTGTTCCATTTTTCGGAGTATGTCATGCCTCGTCCTGTGCTAGTAACCCGATGCTAGCGCTAATCAAAGAGCAAAACCACAACTGCTGCTATCTATTATAGATAACAGGCATCCAAATGCATCAGGTAGAGCTGGGGCTTTTGAAGAATGGAGTGTGTGTGAGAGAGAGAGAGAGAGAGAGAGAGAGAAAGTGAGAGAGAGAGAGAAAGTGAGAGAGATTGATAGAGATAGAAAATTATGTTTCTGTATCTTTAGGGCTTCATCTGTCCATTCCACATAATCACAGCTTATTACCAGCCACCTTTTTCTCTATTAAGATAATCACCGGCAATTAGGAGGAGAATAGGACGGCCACGCGGCGAAAAATCACACGCTAAGTAATATTTTCCCCCACCTTCACACCCTCACACTCTTTTGATGTCGTCCTGTCCCTGTCACTTTTTTTTTTGCTTGTTTTTTTTCCTCCTTTTTTTTTTGAACATGGCCGAAAGAGTGCTCGAAAACCACCGGCGCCACTATTAAGGGAAAAAAGCGAGGACGATTTTTCAAGAGCGTCATGATTAAAGAAAAAGAGGAGAGCCAAAAAGAGTGAGAGTGTGTGTGAGTGAGAGAGAGAAATAGAGAGAGAGAGAGAGAGAGAGAGAGGAGCAAATAATCCAGAAATCTCAAAATCTGTGAAGAAAATCGAAGGTGGGTTTTTTCGCTCTGAGAGAGAAGTGGGGGAAAAAATACAAGGCCCATCCGAGGAGGCCATTAAACCTGCCTTTGAAATAAAATGCGTCCCGTTCTCGAGAGCGCGCGCCTTAATGGCAGCTTTTGTCAAAAGAAAATATCCAGTGGCGGGGACGACAAAGAGGAGGGAAAAAGATGGATTCATCTAAATATTGGGACAGAGGGGAAGCGCCCGGCCGCAGGTGGAGAACAACACAGAGCCATTTTCACAAAGACAAAATGCAGGAAATGATACGACAGGGGACATGGTCACGGGAACAGCTACAGGCTAATATTCAGCATCGGCGGCAGATAAAAGGCCACACAGATTTATATATTAAAAAAAGAAAGAAAATAACACACACACACACACACACACATACAAAAGGTTTAAAATTGCAGACCTAATTATCACACAAAAACGAGTTGCTCTTTTTGCATTAGCCTTTTGGCTAAGTCGCTTTTAAATGGTTTTAGGAGAGCTCGTTTTCATAACGCCTCGCTATTTTTTTAATTAGCAGGGCAGAGTGCTTAGCGTTGACACACTTCATCATGTCTGATTTATTCCTCTCTCTCCCTCTCTCTGTCTCTCTGAGTGAAGTGAGAGAGCTCCTGACCCTCTACATTCAGAACACTCGTTCCTCCCTACCATGGAAAAATATCAAAATGACTCTTGTGCTCGATAGCTGAAGAGAAAACCTCAGCCTGAGAAGAAAAAGTATGATTTCTCATCTCTCATGTCCTCCTCCACATCACGGTGCTCGATAAACACAAGTTTTTTTCTCAAAATACATAAGAATTCATTACATACTGTCATAGCATTTGTTTAGTGATAAGCATTCATTTAGTGATAAGCATACGGACTAGCACTATAAAGCACCGAACATTACACCTTAATGCTCATTAAACATTCAAGGATTTATAATAAAATATACACATTAGGAAACTCCTAGGTATCTGTAAAAAAAATGCTAGAAAAGATAATGCACCATCATCCCATGCTAATCTTAAAGGGATTAATGTTAGTGATTAGCATATGAACTAGCATTCTACCTCAATGATCTCTAAACATGTATTCTCATTACACATTAAATTACTGTATTTCTAAAACAAGAACAACATCTAAAATATAGTTGCAAGCAACGATGACAGGGCCAAGCACCCTGTGCCATCGCCATCCCGGGTCCACCGCACAACCTGTGTGTTGATGGATTCATCTAAATATTGGGAAAGGCCATTTTTTATTTTGACCTACAAAAATCCATTGTTACCTGGATGCACCACACAACTTGGATGCATCACACAGTATATAGGGCTTATTAGGCCCTAAATATTTGTTGAGTGCATTGGTGTGTGTGTGTGTGTGTGAGTGACATGTGAGGGTTAGTGTGTATAAGAGAGAGACAGAGGTGTGTGTGTGTGTAAGTCTGTGTGTGACGAGTAAATGTGTTTGTGCATATTTGTGTATGTGTGTGGTGTGTTTGTGTGTGTGTGTGCGTGCGAGTATGTGTGTATGAGTGTGTGTGCGTGCGTGCGTGTGTGTGTCTGTGTGAGTGTGTTAACATTTGTGATGTGTACTGTACGTGTGTAGAATAGGCCGCAGATGCTGGAAAGAAAGCATCACACTATGATGTTACTCAATGTGACGTCACTGAAGGTGTCACTGAATACATATAATGTCACTCAATATTATGCCACACAAGTTATTAACCACTTTTCAGTGTAAGTTTAAGGCACCATCACGGCTGACCCGTTTGAGATATCAAAAATCCCTCTACAATTTTGCATCCTCACTGTCTTTAGATAATATCTAAAACCCAATAAGCATGGGGAGAACATGCTCCATGTACACAGCAGGAACTGATCTCAGGACCTGGATGTGCAAGGCGACCGTGCTAACCACTAAGCCACCGTGCCATCGCAACAACTTGGCACAAGTTTTATGTTGGATGCCCTTCCTGATGCTACCCTCCCATTTTAAAGCATGTATGAATATGCAAATAACATTTTTTAACAACAAAAAACATAACAAAATTGCTGAAAATTTTAGGCGTTGGGACGTGGGGTGATTGTACCTTGGCGGGGATTAATTGATTAGGGCAAGTACCTCGGAGTGCTAAGGAAAAATGCTTATTTATTTATTTATTTATTGTTCTCCAGACCTTTATTTCTTTATCTCTAGCGAGATATATTGTTTATCTTTCAGGCCTCTTTTCAGTTTTTTTTGTTTTCTTAATCTTTTCATCTTTCTTCTCAGTCTTTTACGTTCTCTTTTCTTTCTTTTCTGACTTCTCTTTCTTGTTTTCTCTTTTCTCATCTCTTTATCTTTTCACTTTCCTCTTTTCTTTCTCTTTTCCATATACCAGAGCAATGCTCTCATACCTGGTGCTATTTAATTTTTGCACATATTGTGCCGGGTTCTGGGGGTTTAAATAACCTGCTGGACAGGTGTAGCGCATCTTCTCTGATTGGCAACATGGCGCGGTTGCCTAGCAACCATGGCCGCCTGCTGCTCCGTCTGCCTATAAATCTGCAAAGTCGCTCTTCGCGCGGGTAGCCGTGTTACAAATCAATTGGAGACCAATACTACAGGTGAGACCACTAACATATAGCAAATAGTTTAACACAAGGCGACATGTTGCCAGGGGGCGGCACTCAGCATGTGGGTAAATATAAAGTAAAAATTCAGAATGACGATAACATTTGTGCAATCAGTTTTCAATCACGACAACTATGTTCGAATGCTGTTTACAGATTTCAGCATTAGCATTCAATGCCATCATGTGATTGAAAACCTGTTGGGCCTGGACTTTCTGCCCGGAAGGACTCGGTAAGTGCAGATCAGGGACAGCACCTTCAGCACCATCACACTTAGCACTTTGGCCCCGCAGGGCTGTGTGCTCAGTCTGCTGTTGTTCACACTGCTGACTCATGATTGTGTAGCGACCACACAAGTTTGCAGATGACACGACCGTATTGGGTCTCATCAGCAAGAACGACGAGTCAGCATACAGAGAGATTAAGTACAGAGGCTAACGGACTGGTATAAAGACAACAACCTGTCTCTGAATGTTGATAAGACAAAAGATAGTTGTTGACTTCAGGAGGACACGGAGTGACCATTCTCCTCTGAATATCAATGGCTTCTCTGTGGAGGAGAATCTCACTTGTTCTCTTAATACCAGCTCTCTGCACAAGAAAGCCCAACAGCATCTTATCTTCCTGAGAAGGCTGAGCTTCCATCACCGATTCTTACAATCTTTTGCAGAGGAACTATCGAGAGTATCCTGAGCAGCTGCATCAATGTCACTGGGGGAAAAAGGTTTGGGAATTGTGCCATCTTGGACCACAAGACGCTACAGCGGACAGTGCATAGAAGGACATCGGTGTCTCTCTTCCCTATATCACAGATATCTACACCACATGCTGCATCCCCAAAGCCACCAGCATTGTGGCTGATCAGACACACCCTTCACACTCACTCTTTCACCCTCCTGCCATCTGGAGAAAGGTACCGAAGGATTCGGGCCCTCACATCCAGACAGTGCAACAGCTTTTACCCACATGCCATACGTCTCCTCAACAAGAAAGGAGTGGACTGACAGACACACACACACACACACACACACACACACACACACACACACACACACACACACACACAGATAACATTCACCTCAATAAAATGGGTCTGGACTGATAAACACACTCATGCGTACATAATGATTTACAACCATCCAGCACCAACCTGGAATAGTTTTTTTGCACAATATTTATATTAATAACTGCTATTTGCGCAAGAACTTTTTCCTGTCTCTGCTGCTACTTATAAGAAATGTTTACTGTTTTTTTTATCTATGATGTCATTACCTTGCACAACTCTACCCACTATTACATTTATCACAGTATATTGCATTGTGTCATGTCGTGTTGCTGCTCCTGTTTGCACATTTGCATGTGCACTTTATGTTGTCTTGCGTTGTCTTTTGTATAGTAAAGTATTTTGTATAGTTCTTAGAATAGTTTTTGTTAATGTATGGTGTCAATTTGGTTTGTCTTAGGTAGTCAGTTGATTATTTGTCCTAGTAAGCTAGTTACTTTCTGTTAATTTATGTTGCATGTGTGTAGCACCTTGGTCCTGAAGGAACGCCGTGTCATTTCACAGTGTACTGAACTGTATATGGTTGAAATGACAATAAAAGCCTATTTGACTTGACCCGACAGTTGTTAATGTGTCACATTTTTCATGGTCACTGTGTGGGTTAATTAACCTCGTTATTGCCCTGTTTCTAGAGGAAAGGGGCTAGTGGACATCACCTCAGGTTGCCTGCGAAGAGCAGGAAAAATGCAACCAGTAAAATCTCTCACACAATGTAATGCAACTGAAGATCATGTACAGTTTCACAAGCATACTTCATTCTCCTCTTTTGTGTGAAATCGTTCAGAATAATATATAACCAATCTACACACCCGGAGGTAAAATGGTTTAGTTTTGACTTCGTTAGTTGTGTGTAATGTCCTGATGTTTGTTAAATTAAATAAATAAATGAAAAAACAAGAAGAAAAGGTCAAAGCTATTAGGGTCATAGTTAAACGTTTGTACTGTAGCGGTTATTGGGTAAGATAAACGTATGTAGCTGTTATATCTGTATGATATTGTGTAGGTAGTAAAATAGGAGAGTATAACACTTACAGTATGTAACTTACCTTGCTGTTTCACTAGCTTACATAACACCGAAAGTAATTTAATATTTAGTTTTACATGTTACCAAAGTTGAGACAAAAGTTAAAGCCATGCAATCAGGCCAATCAGACTGCAAAAACTGATGGATACACTGTGATTTTTTTTTTCTTACCACAAAACATAATGTAAACCAGATGAGTAGCAAATAATATTAACTATTTATTGTATAAAAATACATACATGCTATATACAACTTTTACAAATATCTTACAAACCCAAACAACTTACATAGACATACTTGGGTTGAAATTTCTTATGAATGAAGGTCTAAAACCAACTGTAACCCCTTAAAAAACAACAAACAATAAAGCTAATCCCCATCCCTTATTTCTGTTTCACAGAATTGGCAACCCTATTCTCAGCTAGCTTCTCAGTGAGCTGTGTAGCTAACTATGTAATGTGATGTGAAGTTTTTGGATTTCTTTTAAATACATAATCAACAATTTAAGAAGGAGCTGCTAGAAAAAAGAGCGCGTGAAAACCTTTCACTATTATAACATGCTAATCGATATGCTAATTGATAATCTGCATCGATATGAGAATTAAATTCATTAAAATATATATAAATAGTTTCCTGTTATCCATACGATTATTCATAAATATTAGTTACCTCTGCTAGTTGGTTAACTATCTGCTAGTTATTTAGACTACATTAGTCACATTATGTGTTACCGAACCCATCAGATTTCAATAGCATTAGCTACATTAGCTTGCCTGGAACAGACCAGTAAAACTTTCTAGCCTGTGATGAAAGATTTCAAGATGCAGCCGAGTGAATCGCAACGCACCGGTGCATTTCTGTGAAACTCTAGACACATGCACATGTCAACATGGACGGAGCATCAATCCCACGAGAGCAGGTTAAAGTTGCTAATGAATAGGAGGACAGATAGGTCAGCAGAAAGATCAGAGGTTAAAGGTCAGATGGTCATAGTCAGGGTCATGACCTCAGTGGATCTCACTAGTGGATCTCCTAACACTCACGTTTCCTCACATTACTGTGATTCGCTCTCATTTGGAAAATGGAATCATGGGATACGGAGTCCTCTGGTTACAATGATGTTTAAACTTTGTTTTCTCTTTTTTATTTTGTTTATCTTTGTCCATTGTTAGGTTATTTTAACATGGATGTTTTTGGTTTTCATTATTTCTTTATTTTTCACTGTCATTTGTTGCAATGTTTTAGTTTTTGCACTATTGGAATTAATGCAATTTTTTACTAATATTTCTTACAATGTTTGTAAATCATACGTATCATAATTTTTACTTAATTGTTTTTTTTGTACATTTTTAAAAAATATATATTTTATAATGATTTTAAACTTTGCGTTACACTTTGCTTTGCAGTCCTTTACAGCCCTTTTCTTTTTTTTGTTACATTTTTGTTTGCATTTGTTTTTAGTTTTGTTGTTTTTACTTTTATTGTAATGATTTTTTTTACATAGATTTTTTTTGCTTAGTATTTTTTAACAAAAATACTTGTATGTATAAATACTTCTATACTTTTTATTTTATGAAATTTCTATTCATTTTAATTTTGTTGTGTGTCAACTTATTTATTTATTTGCTAGTTTGTTTATTTATTAATTTAACCAAATGTCTTTATTATGTAGGGACAATTGTATTTTAATTGGTTATTTGTTTCTATTTGTAAGGCTATTTTTTGCCTTTTTATTTATGTATTTATTTTAGTTTTATTTATTTCTCACTCATAGTGTTATTTTGCGTACAGTGTCGATGGGGCTTGGAACCTATGCCAGGAGACTCAGGGCACAAGGCAGGATACAACATGGATGGGGTGCCAATCCATTACAGAACACACACACACACACACACACACACACACACACACACACACAGTACAGGCAATTTGGAAACACCAGTTAGCATGTTTTTGTGGGAGGAAACCAGAGTACACAGAGGAATCCCACCAAGCATGGGGAGAACATGCAAACTGCACACACACATAGCAAACTCCACACACACTTAGCAAACTTCACACCTACATAGACCTAGGCTACAGTATATTATATTTTTCTGTTAATCTTTTTGTTTACTTATTTTACACAAATAAAATTTAGAATTTTGTACTCATCTGTTTGAATGGTTTTTTTCCAGTTGTCATTTTGTTGCAGTGTCCTTTTATATTTAGAAGTAAATTGACATTTTTCTGTCTTTTATGGTCTAAGAATGTAACCTGTTGATTTGGAAAATGTTACTGATTGTTACCGTTGTTGTTTTACAATGCGATTTATTCATTTTAAAAATATTTTCCTATGATTTCTGATTACATGGTCACACAGTTTTACTTTTTTCATATGCACTTATTTGTTACAATACCTTTGTTTGTTTGTTATTTGTTTTATTTGCAATCATTTTTAAATTAATGTTTTATTGTGGGTTTATATTTTATTATTTGTTGTGTCATTTTATATATTGTTGATATTTCACTTTCTGGTACACGCTGAACTTTGCATTGCTTGTGTTAGTACACTCGCGGATCACTCCATCACGCGGGCACAGATGGAGAGCGTTAGCGCTTCGTGCCTTATCGCTGACGCTTGACGTCTTGTTTTAAAATAAACTATTTCGTTTCGGAGCCACATTAAAATTAAACACAACAAATCACGCTTGTCGGCGTCACCCCTGCATTCCTCTCATCATTATTTTACGCCTGCTTTATGATAAACTCTCCGAGCACGTTAGCTGCTACGACCCCCATTTGGTGCTTAGCGCTGGAGCATTTTTCCCCCCCAAGTCATTTAAATTTTACATTTCCATTCGAGGCACCTTTTTAATTTAGCGCATAACGACGCCATTAGAATAAAAACCCATCTGGAGGATCTTCTGGGAGCACCGTAATGCGCCGTGCTAATGTGCTAATGTTGTTTGGCAACAGATGCTAAGAGAAAAACACTCTCGCTAGTTAGCGCGAGACTGATGTTAGCCGTCCAAGTGAATGTTTCACGGCTTAAACTGGTGCAGAGGGAAGTCGATGCAGAGGCGAACATTATGCACACCCCGAGTCCCTCGTTATTTTAACTCTGTGTTCGAAGGGAAAGGAAATCAGAGGCTGCATTTAGCCGCTAAACTCCACATCATTGCAAAGCTAGTGAAGAGCTTTGTCTTTTTCCACTGAGAAAAAAAATGTGTGCAGACAATCAACTAGCGGCCGAAAGCGATTGATACAATGTGTGTGTGTGTGTGTGTGTGTATGTGTGTGTGTGTGTGTGCGCCTGAGCCCTGGCAATGGAGTGCCCTTTAGCCTCGATTATGCTAATGAAGCCATTTCCCTGTAAGTGATTAGCGTGATTAATTTTGCCTTGTTTTGAATTACAGGTTCGGGGCCTCACTAGCTCTTCAGGCCACTCGTTAATCAATGATTAAATCATGCGGCTTGTTCGCTTCAACTCCAACTCCGACTTTGCTGTTGTGTAGCGCTTAGCTCTAGAGCTTAATGTGCTAATTGAGGGAGATTAAACACGTGGCTTGTGGACAGACTCAGATGTGATGTTAGCTTAGCATCAGCTGTGTATTATGGGTGATATTCAGATCAGTATAGAAATTCTCCAGTCTGAAATTAGCTTCCTGATGCTAATGCTTTCCCCCTGAGCTCTGCTAACACTTTTTACTCATACTTTGTTTTTGATTTGTTTCATTATTAATTTCACATTTGTACATTTCTGTTTAATTTTGTATTGTTTTGGCCTTTTCATTTTCTTGACTTTTGTCACAATGCTTTTTCACATAGTGGGAATGCCAATTTGCATGTCTTCGAACTGTGCGAGGAAACCGGAGTACCCAGTGGAATCAAGCACAGGGAAACATGCACACAGACCCGAGGCAGGAATTGAACCAGGCGACAGTACTAACTATTAAGATGACATCCCGCCTACATGTTATTCATTTTATTATTATTATTATTATTATTATTATTATTATTATTATTATTATTTAATACTATTACTACTACTAATATTTTTATAATTATATATTTATAATGATAATAATAATAATAATAATAATTATTATTATTATTATTAAATTTCTTTTTTCATTTTTTAATTATGTACCACAAAAAAAACTTTTTGTTAAATTGTTATTTATAATATAATAGATATTCTGATTTCCTCTTATTACTATTATTAATATTTTATCTCTTTCTTACAAAGTTTAACTGTTATAATACTTTTTAACAACCTTATCTGTTACAGTAATAGCTTTTTCCCCACTGTTTTTAACAATGTTTTTAATTGTTTGTTTATTTGATGTTTCTTTAGCATTAACTGTGTTTTATGGTTTCAGATGTATTAAAGGAGCTCCTCTGCCTTTACCGCTCTTAAATTAGCTTCTCCATGCTAATGATCTAATTCTGTGCTCTGCTAACTATTATTTAAAAGTGTGTGTGTATGTTCTATCCATGCTCTGTTTTCACATCCTGTCTTCATGTCCTTTCATTATGCTCTCTGTCCTTCAGGACATCCACTCCAGGTGCATTAGCGAATTCACTCTGCACCCATTTCTCAGGGCAGCGATCGATCCAAACACGGTTTTCCCTCCATCAGTGCACCGACACTCGGGAGCTCACGGTGGGGAAATATCACAGCGCTTTAATGTTCCTGCGTCTGAATGCCAAACTGATTATTTTTATTATTATTTTTATCAGGAAGCTCTTCAGGGCTTGTTTTTTGGAAGATTAGAGACATTAAATTGAAGCTCTGTATTTCTGTTCACTTCTACTGAAACTCTAAAATCCGTCAATGGAGGATTGGAACATGACCTCCTTCATTGTGTGTGTGCATGTGTGTGTGCTTCTATACTGTAAAAGTGAAACATTATGAATATATATGTACCATAATTTCAAAATATATAGATACTTAAATATTTCTTACTTAATCACATCCATAATACTTTTTTAATTTTTGAAATAAATTAATCCTTACAATATTCACAAACATGTCAGAAGAAAGAAAAATATACTGTATTAAAACAAAAAAAATGTGAAGCATAGGACAAGACCAGTTAATTGTAAATAAAAATACAATGCAGTTTTTTTGTATGAAATTGTATCATCTTTGATAATTTAAATCAGGGGTCTCCAAATCCAGTCCTGGAGGGCCAGGACATGTCCAGCACAGATTGGTGATTCTTCTTCTCAAACACAGCTGATTTAACTAATCTGTTAATTACTAGGTTCAGTGGGTGTGTTTAGGTGTTGGTGCTGGTCACTGGCCTTCCAGGACTGGATTTGGAGACCCCTGGTTTAAATAAATATCTTAAGATATATGGAAAAATAAAGAAATAATTAAATAAAATAAAGCAATTCCAAATTATCTCTGATTATTCTGCTGCATAACCTTACTATGAAAAGTAAATATGAAATGCACAATTCTCATTGATGCGTGGGCAAATGAGGCAATGAAAATGAAAGAAGATAAAAAAAGACAGAAACCAGTACATAAACAAATACAAAACTAAGATGTAATTGAGACCAAGCTATATCTAAAGCATACAAACTAACCAAACAAAACTAGATTCAGGTGACTGCAGAAGAGGTGATGTAACTGTAGTGAAAACAAAGGGAATTGCCATCAGTTTCCAGGATAACCCTCCAAAACTTCCCCTCTGCTGTTTTGAAAAAGAGTTTAGGACATTAGGGCCAGCTAGGGGTTTGGCATGTAGGCTTTTATCAATCCAGGCCTGAGCACATTGCTTGGGAGAGAACAGGAGGATATCGGGAATATGAAGCCATTGCATGTCACTAGAACACTGCCAAACTGAAATACAAGAAATATTATAAACATCTGGGCAGTGGAGCAAACACAATATCCTCAAACCCAGGCAGTGAAACACACAGTATTCTCAAATTCAGGTTGCAGAGCAAACACAGTGTTCTCAAACCCATGTAGAAACAACACAGTAGCCTCTAATCTGGGTGTCAGTAGCAATGCGCCACTTTTGAATCTGGCTGGTGGTAACTGCACATATGTCCAACAGACATCTCAGAAATCAAAGTGGGGCTCTGGGATCAAAACAGGACTAGGAAATATAACAGAATTAATAAGATTGAGTTCGAAGACATGCAAACTGAGCCAGCTGAGTAGTAAGCACCTTTTCCTCCTCCAGGAGCAACTATTCTATGGCACGCTGAGCATATCCATCTTAATTGAGTTCCTGCACTTTCTGCAGGATGGTGCTCAGCCTCTGCCCTTGTTTTTCAGTGTTTACCCCTTATTGGTATATGTTGTGGAGTTCATCCACACACCTGAATACACCACATCTTCAGGTCCTTCAATGGCAGCTGTTACAGGGGGCCCCAAAAAATTTGCTCAGGGGTGACCCATCTGCTATGCTGAAATAAGAGTCTTGCATTCTGTCTTGATTTTCAAAGTTGTGCAGGCATGGCTTAAGTACAGACTTAAGTTTTATGAAAATGAAAGGTTTAAGAAAATAATAATAAGCGCCCAAACAGATACAAGACAAACATATAACGGAGACCACTATATATACACCAACAAACAAAACTACTAAGTCTACACATACATAATAGATCAGATCAGTTGAATAGATCAACAATATAATAAAATTAATTGACAATTGTGAGGGTTGCCCACTAGAGGGCACTGTTTGTGTTGTAGTTTTTGTTTGTAGACTCAGTTTCCCAGAAGGCACC
>JAOVVA010000002.1:25475070-25487279 GCA_028565275.1 Leiocassis micropogon | reverse complement strand
GCGGGGGGGGGGGGGGGGGGGCGGAGAGGGGAAGCGACACGAGCCATGACGGATTACACAATTACTGTGAAATGTGTGGCGTTTTCACATCCATGCAAAAGCTGCACGGGTCCTCCCTTTTTTACCGTGAGTTATTACCGCGCGGCGCGAGCCCCAGTGATGAAGCGATAATCAATTCCTGTGACTGAGGCTCGAGGGAGCAACAATGATCACTTCTGCCGGCGCGCGCGTGATGAAATGATGGCACTTTAAAGTGTGATGGATGCGCCGCGCGCGCTCTGTGACTTTAAAGGAGGTTTATATGAACCCGAAAAGTGGCCGTGTACAAGAAAAATGGTTCCCGAAAGGGCGTGTCCGGAGGTATCATAGCGATAGAGTGGAAAAGAGGTGGGAACGGATGTAGGGGGTCACTAGAACCCTATGGGAGTTTTTACACTTGGATAGAATTTTTTGCCCCGTGAGTGTGTGTTTTTGCAAAGAATTCGGTATATTTGTACGAGTGATTTCTGATTTCTGGTCCACTTTACCCTAAAGACCAGACAAAAACAGTCAATGAATGCTCAAAAAGTCGCTAGATGTCGCATGTGACGTCTTAGGATCCTCGAAATCAGTGATTGGTTGTTTGCTTTACACACTGGTGGTGAGAAAATTGATCTACCATGAAGGCACAAAGTTGTCAGCATCAGGGGAGGCGTGGATACCAACTGCACCATCGTGTTACCGCCAAACAATATTAAGACAATTAATAAAACAACTATAGGACAATAAGTTAATGTAGATGATAAGTGACACATAAATTCCCCAGGTGAGATTGAATTGATAAGATTATCTAAATCGTCACACAATAACATCAGTGTAATAATCTCAAAACCTAGGTCCTTTTTAAATCTTTATTTTACATTCCCAAGAAATAAAATAACCCATAGATTGTTCTTCAAGGTTAATTTGCACCATTGAGGTCTTATACCTTTCTGAAAATGTTTTTGATTTGGAATCTATTATGTCATTTACAGTTCTCCCAGGTAGACGTCGAAAAAACTTCTAACTTTTAGATAGCCGTTTTTCTTAAACAGCATGAGCGTACAGCGCTACTGTGAAATGATGGCTGTGTGTCCACGACTGGGAGAGTTATTGCGTACTGATGCCATTTATACAGCCCCGAAAAGTGGAAGCGTTTTTCCTTCCTGTGCTCGCACAGCCGTAACTCATCACCATGAACGATGGCTCACGAGGCGCACTTGCACCAATACACACATTTCACACCACACTCCGTCCGCAAGAGGAGGATTTAGAGCGTTGTAGGCTGCAAATCTATAAAAAATACACAATACACAGCCTGAACATTTATGATCAACACTCCCCCCCCCCCCACACACACACACTCCCCACCAAAATCATCATCAAGCACTAATAATAATTAGTGGAAGTTAGGAAGTTACTCCGCATTGTGTGTCCTTTACACATCACATCCTGTGACTTTATTAAATTGGTGGCTGTCACTTGGTTTTGTTAAGACATGTAGCTGCATTTCATCAGAGTAGCAGTGGAAGTTAATACCATGTGTAGAAATAATTCTACCCAGAGCTCTGGACGGTACAGCCTGAAGTAACACTTACTGATAACTAATGACAAGGCTGTAATCAAGAACAAGTCTTAGACCAAGACCTTAGTGGTCAAGGCGAAGTGTGAATGAACATTCAAACTGAGTCAAGATTTTGAGTCCTTTGCTTCAACAAGCTGGCTTCATTTGTACATTGCGCCAGTGTTCAGGCTGTTTTCTATGAGGACAAATTGTTGTCTTGTTAAATGCTGTACATGTGAAAAAAGAAAACACTAAACAAACAATATATTTACATACAACTCAGCTATTTGATTCAGCTAGACCAATGGCTAAAACTGGGACAAGTCCAAGTACAAATACCGATATGTCCATAAAAAGACAAGTCATTATAGAGCATGTCTTGAGACTGAACTTAAGTACACCTGGCCAACCTGGACATATAAAGCCTAAATCTGAGAACAGTTGCACTTTATAAGCAAATAAATTTTGTATCCTGGCGATAACAAAATTCTTATTCATGCTATGAACATGATTCAGTAAGATTCATCACAACAAGCAGACACAAGACTAATGAGTAAAGTTGTTCAGTACCTGTGTATTTATAATCTCTGATACAGTAGGTGGCAGTATGCACCTGAACCACCAGTAAACAGAAAGCAGAAGAAAACTACAAAAAAACTTCAACATTTGCACTATGCCTAATTTTATTGATGTTTCGCTAAATATGTCATGAACCATCCTCTCCCATGGCTTTCTACTTTATCAGTACTTTAGTATCAGTACTTTATCACCTGTACAGGTCAAGGATGAGATCAGCAAGTGCTGTACACACACACACACAGATTTTGGAGATAGATGGTGTTGATGATCTTGCATTCTAAAAAGCACTCCAGCAGCTGTTTTGTTTGATTTGATCCATGTCTGAGTACACTTTAAATGACTTTGGAGTATTCATATTACACAAAGATACTGGACTTATGGGGGAGGTGTACTCAGATCCATGCCAAGTCCCTAGTGTGAAAGCACCCTTAGATGCATAACTGAGGTTATGTTCAACAGGTACAGGTATTGCTACAGGTAATATTCATTAAAAACATTAAGGTAAGGGATTTGAGTCTGAAGAGGACATTAGTGAAGTTAGTTTGTATTGGCATAGTTCATAGTTATAACATTCTTGACATAACTTGTAATCAACCATATGTATTCACTAAATTTTATATTTCTTTCCCGGTGAAATTTTAGCAGTATTACACGTGTTTGTGCTTTGGTGGTGGTTTTTATTAAAGTATTGATCAAAATAAATCGTTAGTTCAGAACGCTCTCTTTCCAAGCAGTTTGGAATACTATCAGTTTAGTTATGTTCTAACATTTTATGTTTCTGCCAATATACTGTATATTTTTAACAGAATAGAATTCTTTTTTATTAAGGTTTTTTAAATTTATTTTTAAACTATACAGAAAGAACCAAAAAAATACAGCAAAAGAACAAAAAACAACCTCCCATCCCCCCAACACCAGACATAAATATAACGACTCTATACCAATCAGATGCCTGTAGAAAAGAAAATAATAATAGCATAAATAATATTCCTAAATATAAACTAGTGTTTTCCGGGATCACATCAAACAATGCAATAAATGGAGATGGCTCTACAACCTCTCCAAATAGTCCAGAAAAGGTCTCAAAAATATTGATCCAGAACATTTAAAGTCTTGGACATGATATATGCAGCAGAGTTGCATGAACCTGCATGCATCTATCACATGTGGTACTGTATCTATATTAGCTTTAATCTTAGAAAGTCTGACTTTTGACCAATGTAAACGATGTACAATCTTAAATTGTATTACAGCATGCCTAAGCAAATGGATGATGAGAAAATTCTCTGTATTATTTTGTGCCAGATTTCCTCTGAAATTGGTTTATCTAAATCAGTCTCCCAATTATTCCTGTATAATAGAATCATACATACTGAGTAAATCAGAAATCCTGCTTATAGCCTGTTTTTGGACTGATTTACTTTCAAATATTAAATTTAATAAAGAAAGTGGAGGGCATGATGGGAAATGATTAGAATTCAATGCCACAAAGTTCCGAAACTGCAAGTACCTATAAAAATGTCATTTGGGAATGTCATATTTTCATACCAACTGTCCGAAGGACACAAAATTTCCATCCATATAAAGTTCAGACAATGAGACAAAACCCTTTCTAGCCCAAACCTCAAAAGCATCATCCATCATTGATGAAACAAACATGTAATTTTGAGCAATTGGTGCAGCCTGTTATAGCTCTTTTTGGGAAAATTATAGTTTAATCTGATTTCAGACTTTAACTGAATGTATAACAACTGGATTAGAAGTCAAACTAGATATTGGTTAAATAAATGGTATTTTAGAACACAATAATGCTATTAGAGAGGTGGATCCAACTGAAGCCCCCTCCAGAATTGTCCAGACAGGGGCAGTAATGTTGTTCTTTAACCAGAACATCAGTGCTCTTATGTTGGCTGCTCAATAATAATATATGAAATTTGGAAGTGCCATCTCTCCTTCTGCACCGGGTCTCTGCAGTATACTTTTTTTTTTTTTCAAGTTTTTTTGTTCCAAATATCTTGACATCTGATTATTTAACTTGGAGAAGAAAGATTTTGTTAAAAAAAGACAAAGGGCACTGAAAGATGTACAAAAACTTGGGCAATACATTAATCTTTACTGTATTAATTCTTCCACCCAATGAGAAACGGAGATGATCACAACACTGAAGATCTTGATAAAAGACCAGATAAAAGAGGTGGATAGTTGACTCCATACAATTCTTTATGATCATGCGTAACCCAAACCCCAAGGTATTTAAATTTTTTAGAGCTAATTTTAAAGGGAACTGAGCTTAAAGATGACAGACTGACCCCATCACCAACAGGCATTGGTTCACTTTTCTGGATATTAACTTTATAGTGACAATACTTTGGATATTTTGCCAAAGTATTGTCACTAATTTAGGAAAGTTTGTCAGAGGTTGTGACAAGTATAATAACATGTGAATAACAAGTGAAAACTTATGTTCCAATCCTGCCGGCTGAATACCCTTGATAGCAAGTGGTTCCATTGTGACTGCAAATAGAAGTGGGGACAGAGGGCATCCCTGCCTCGTGGCATGTTGGAGCTCAAAATAAGCAGATATGTTGTTATTAGTAAAAAAAATATATTTTTACGTGAATTTAGCCCTTGCTCTGCTGCAGGGGAGAGAACGTGACATTAGACTGGGAGTTTATCATTAAGCAGATGTCATAAAAAAATTAAAAAAACAAATAAATAAATTCAGGGGGGCACAGTGGCCTAGTGCTTTGCACTGTTGCCTTGCACCCCTCATGGTCCTGGTTCAATTCCTACTTTGGGGTCTGGTTTCATGGAGTTTGCATGGTCTCCCCATGCTTGTTGGGGTTTCCTCCGGGTGTTCCTGTTTCTTCCAATAACATGCAGATTAGGCAAATTGGTGTTCCCAAATTACCCATATGTATGTAAATGAGCATGTGAGCGTATGTCTGTTTGCGCCCTGTGATAGATTGGCGCAGCGTCCAGGGTGTACCGTGCTTTGTGCCACGAGTATCCTGGGATAGGCTCCTGGGCCCCCCGCAACCCTGTATACAGAATATATATACGGTATAGACATTGCTTGAGTGAGTGAGTGAGTGAGTGAGTGAGTGAGTGAGAAATAAATTCATAAGACAAGGCTCAAATGCTTAAAATATCCTTAATATTTATAAATAGTCACATGGTTCTGCTTAGGATTATCACTGATTAAAACAGTGTGTGTCTCACTAGTCATCAAGATGGTGTGATGAAGCAGAGATATTGTTACCACCAATTTGTCATGACGTTAACAGCTTGTTATGCTCCTCTTTCCTGGAGATGTCATAAACCTTAAAGTTACACCATTACCTTTGGCTGGTACAAAGCACTGACAAGCACTGAAGACTGTTTACATAACTATTACTTAAATCTCTCCTGACACAGAAAATTTGTATAATCAGTTGCACACATTTTTATTTGGAATGTCCATATAATAAATAGTGATTTTGTAAATACAACCTGTTAAATAGGATGGTGCATAAGTAAGTGCCCCCTCCCCAACATCTACTGTGAAATATTTTAGGCTGACTCCATGTTATTGTTGTTACCATTAAACCGTGTGTGTGTGTGTGTGTGTGTGTATGTGTGTGGCTGACCTCATGGGGACAAGAGAAATTCTCATTTTTTTACTAACATTTTTTTTCTTTAAAAATACAAAGGTTTTTAAAAGTTACGGTTGGGTTTAGATTTAGGTTTAATAGTATTAATAATAATCTATTAAAAGTAATTAGCACCAGGTCCCCAGACAGACAGTAAGACAAGCATGTGTGTGTGTGTGTGTGTGTGTGTGTGTGTGTGTGTGTGTGATAGAGATAAGGGGTCTGTTACAGATGGCCTAGACACCCAGACTTTGCGAGAAATCCCATCAATAAAGCAATTTCTGATGTCATAACACTGCGACTTTGGCAAAAAATCCTAAGGACCTGAAAAAACTTTTCCTTTCTCTCTGCCACATTCGAGTCTCGCGCGTGTGGACGTTAATGGATTCCGTACAAATAATATTCGGCCATAATGGAAAAGGTTGAGCCAGGCGAAGACAGATGAAGTCATAAACACGTATAATTGAGAATCAAAGACCGATAAATTTTAAACTGCTATCCGTTCTCTTGCTCTCTCTCTCCCTCTCTCTCCCTCTTTCTCTTTAGATGATGATCTATGTCGTGCGGCCTCTGGAAAATGGAAGGAGATTACGGGTGGAAATTATAACAATAAATTTTCTAAACATACACCTTGATTATGCTTCGATTTTTTAAGGAGGTGGAGGAGGTTTGGATGAAAGCTGAAAGCTTGTCGGCTAAATGGCGCTATAAAAATAGGTTTGCCTCGAGGTGTCATTTTCTCGCGCGCGCCTCTTAAATGGAGGGGAAATGAATTGTGTAATTTATCGCAGAGTCAGATTAGATCAGCATATCCCATCAAAGGCACAACAATCAATCAGCTTCTGTCTCAACAGCTCACAGGAAACACATAAAGCAGAGCGCCTAATGGCCTCCCAATCTAACAGATTGATAGACTTATCCACTCCCGGGGGATGAATTAAGAAAATCGGCTCCCCCCCCCCCCCACCTTCTCTCTCTCTCTCTCTCTCTCTCTCTCTGCATTTGTAAAATCTGCATTTTCAAATACAAAAGCTGCACAAATGAAGCACCAGCTTTTAAAACAGGATGGACCATAGAGATGATGATGAGGATGATGATGATTAAGACTGGATATGCAAACAATGAAGAAAACAGACGATTATTTGTTATTCAGATGAGATTCAGACGAATCTCTCTTTAATGAACAGATGATGACGGACACTCATTTAAAATGTGACCACAGAGACCTATTAAGCCCCCTTCATTGATTCAATTATTTAAGCGAGACATTTTACAGTAATAAAAAGGGGGGCGCTGACACTCATTTAAAGAGCGATACGCTGAATTTATTCCCAGTCATTTTAAGTGTGTAAGATGCTATCAGTCGGCAGCGTAATGGACTTAATTTGTACATAATTAAGCTGCCGTTGCATTCAGACTGATGACAGAGTAGAAGAGACAAAGGAGAGGATGGTATGCATCTGAATATAATATTTTAGAAGGTCATGTCTGAGCACTTGCAGTAGCCTAAATTATTAAACAAGTGGAAGGGTGTACACTGTATTCTACCGTATTTCACTAATACTGATTTTTATTATTCAGGAATTCAGGACAGTTTTTATTTTTGTGTCTCCCAAAATCTAGAATCGGACTTGCTGATAATTAATATGATATTAATACTAATGACGTATCATATAAAAAGACATAAGAAATATTTCCAAAAGTATTTCAACTTTGAAACCCTTAGCTTTGCATTTTTCCGTCGAGTTGAAAGCTTGAATCTCACCTCCGCTCTGTGGACGGTGTTTGCATGTTCTCCCCATGCTTGGTGGGTTTCCTCCAGGTACAATATGGGCAGATTGTGTGACTAAGTGTGTGAAATTTTTATATTTTTGAAATTTAGATATATATTTTGTAAATTATTGTACAGATTTTATTTATTAAAGGAGACCCATTATGAAAAATATTTTCTTCCTAATATGACGTCATATAAAAAGAGCCCCTCTCCCCATTTGTTGCTCAGTTCTGTTGTTTGCCTCATTTACATAGAACCTGAAATTGTGCGTTTGGAGATTATCTTTTTTTTTTTTTAATAATTCGAAAGTTTTGCTGTTGTTTATACACATGTCCTATAAAATGAAACAAAGAGATAGAGGTATAAAAATGCAGGTGGAGGAGGATTTCAGCTGGGGCATTAAAATATGGGACCTTTAAAAAACATCACATTTATTTGTTTATTTATAGTTACAGTAAATGCTATGGAACTTTAGTTACTGTTATAACTTACATTATAGCAGTTACATTCCCTGATTTTCTCCTGACATAGCAGCTTGTCAAGTTACAGAGAAATTGCAAAATGTAAAAATGTCAAAGAACTAAAAGTTAAAGCTTCACCTGATGCTATCACTGGAGTCTCCTTCCTTAAAAATTTACTATAAAGTGAAAACTACACCATATTTAATATGACTGTGTCCCTGTGAATAAGCTGTTGCCATCAAAACAATACCACATAAAAACGAGAGCATTAATATAAACCTGCACTGCTGTCAGAACTGCTGTTATGGAGAATTATTCAACAACTTCTGACCAATCCGAATGCAGAACTCAACAGTGCTGTGATTTGGACAAACTGATGAAATCAACACTTTGAGTTTAGACACTACCGTAACATCACACCAACAATCACATGATATAAATTACGATACTGCAGGAAAACAATTCTCAAAGCTTCTCCAAAAAACTGAAGATCAATACGAGGCAGAATAAAAAAATTAAGGTCTCATTCCAGAATCATCATCATCTTCATCCTCATCACTGTGGCCTCCTCGGAGCTATAAACCATTGTTTTATTCTTCCCAACAGCACCAAGCTTCATATCTGATTTGTAAGTGCGTCCCGAGGGCAGCAGGCCATTTCTCCTGCCGTAAATATCCACATGGCCACAAATCAGTCGCAAACAAATTCACACGCCCTTTCTCTCTCTCTCTCTCTCTCTCTCTCTCTCTCTCTTTTTTTTTTCTCTCTCTCTTGCTTCACAATCGCCACTGGAGAATGCAATTAGCGCTTTTATGGAGCTGATGACAAGCCATATGTTACACGCTAAGAAGCTGCAGGAAACTTTAAAGTCACTTTCCACACTGTGAACTTCACTGATGCATTTCTTTCTTTGGGGAAAATTTTATAGTCCATACACTTTTGTGGAAGTTCTCCGAAATGAGAAAATCATGATGATGGTGGCGATGGTGATGATGGCGATGGAAATGTGATGATATTTTCATGATGACAGCAACAGGCAATCAAACATAAGCAACACGAAGCTACAAACTTCAGTGACTTAATTTTTTTTTATTACAGTATATCTACATTAAGTGCATGATGGTGAAGAGGTGTATCAAATCCATACAATCATCTGGTCCAATTCCTCGTTCCAACCCTTTAACCCGCAGTGGTCCAACGTTTCTTCAGTTCCCCTGCTCATAACTTTAATTCATTCTTGTTTGATGAATAAATGAAAAACTTTTTTATACATGTAACAATGTAACTGTCATATACAAGCTCTCATTAAATGCATACAGAGACATTAGGAAGAAAGATAAAGCTCGGCAGGAAGTAGCAGAGGTTGTTGCTGGTGAGTCTACAGCTAGTACAGTTATCTTTCTTTGCTGATCTAATCTGAGAATGACACTAAATCAAATCTCTTTCCACTCTGATTAGCGCGTGATTTATTATAAGCATGGGTTTATTTTCTACTGTCTTATACAAGCTGTTGTTAAATGTGTACAGAGCAAAAGAAAAATATTGGAAGGAAGTAAAAGAGTTGAGATACATAGCTAGTACAGTTTGCTTGCTTTGCTAATCTAATCTGAGAAAAAAGCAGGGTGTGTAAAATATAAATCGCACTGATTTCCACACTGATTAGTGTGAAATTATTTATCATTACTCTTTTTTTATTATAACAAAAAAAGTGCTGTGCAGGCCATGTTCACAAATGACAGGAGAGACTTGTTTCCTGATAATGCTAACAGAGTTAGACTGAAGGGAAAGACTTTGTTGATGGCGAAAATGTTAATGATGGTAAAGGCAATCTTGCTCTTTTCAGTTGTTCATGTATTTCTCTTTCACTCTCTCACTCTCTCTTTCTCTTTCTCTCTCTTTCTTGCTCTATTATCCAGTCAAAATGAAGCATTGATTATTTGTAAAAACATAAGTGCAAATCAAATTGGCGCTCCCGGAAAACAGAACCTGCAACACACACACACAAACACACACACAGACACACACGGGAGAGAGAAGTGAGACAATTATCGACAAATTGATTTCGTGTGTGGCCCATTTCTTTTCCTCTCCTCCTTTGCTGTAAAGAGCCTCTAAATCTCCCTCGCTGCCATAAAGCCAATGTACCCTGAGTTCGGTGCAACCTTTCCCTCTGCCTCTTATATATTTTGCTTTCCATTTCGCTTTAATAGCACAAAAATTGGCTACATATTCTTTTACAGTCCCGCGACGCCGTTACGGCCGTGTTGTCATTCCGTTATTTATGGAAAACTATTTTGTGCTTACTTATATTTTGCCACTTATTTCCCCCACGCGGCCTACTCGCCTCTTTCACTCCATTCCAGGAAGCCTTAAAGCCAATTCGTTACAGGATTGAGGTGTGTGTGTGTGTGTGTGTGTGTGTGTATGCAAGACCACGAACAGGAGTTATCTGGAGTGCTAAGTGAAAGGGCCCAATGAGCTCTCCGGGGTGGGGGGCGGGGGCGGATGAAACCGAAAAAATGTAATAGAGCGTAAAGAGGATGGACGAGCCCTCACAAGATGGAGAAAACAAGAGCTGAGGAATATAATAGAGTCAGAAAGAAGAGAGCAAAAGAAAGGGACCAATAGAAAAGACAGGGATAGAAAGAGAAAGACAACATTACAAAATAATAAGTGGAATCTGACTTCTTATGAGCTACTATAAAAAAAATTTGATTAGTAAATGACTCAAGTGAATCACTTAGGTGAATGTAATTGACTTAGTTATTACATAATTAAGGAGTTATATACTTGTGTAAGTGAATTGATGTCAAAGTTGTCTTTTTCTGCTTAAGTATTTGTCTATACTTGAATCACTTGGGGAATCTCCTGCTGACATATGTGATCACTAATCTAACAGAATGACTCAAAGAGCCATCTACTAGTGAATCATGTGAGGAGTCATCTACTCATGTAAGAGAATAACTCAAACAGTTGTTTAACATTGTAAATTAATTGTTCAGAGAGTCATCTACAAATTTACCAGAATCACTTAAGGAGTCATCTAATAATGTTAGTGAATCTTTCAAAGTGTTGCTAAATGCTGTAAATAAATTGCTTGAAGAACCCTCTACAAATTGAAAAGAATCACTTGGGGAGACATCTGTTAATGTAAGTGAATCACATGTGAATTCCATCCATCCATCCATCCATCCATCTAGGAATCTCTGTAGTCCAGCTAGGGACCATAGAGGCCCAAGGTGATTACCGTTGTATTTATTTCCATCTTACGACTGTATGAATGTTTGAACACTTTAAGTGAATTGCTAATAAGTCATTTACTAATGTAAGTGAATTGCTCTGCTCCATTGATTTAGCAGATAATTACTTGAGTTATTCACTTACATTAGTAGAGAACTCTTTAAGTAATTTATTAATTCTAATAGATGACACCATAAGTGATTTTTTTTTACATAAGTAAATGACTCATTAAATGATTGATGTGCATCAGTGGTGATTCAGTTGAGGTAGTAAACAACTTCTCTAGTGATTCACTTTCACATGTTGTTGTTGGTCTTTCAGCTGCTCCCACTGAGGGGTCGCCACAGCAAACTGTGCA
The DNA here is from genome assembly GCA_028565275.1 of Leiocassis micropogon. Lineage (NCBI taxonomy): Eukaryota > Metazoa > Chordata > Actinopteri > Siluriformes > Bagridae > Leiocassis > Leiocassis micropogon. Next base: position 25,475,653 of record JAOVVA010000002.1, on the reverse strand, counting down.
ACTTGGCACAGGTTTTATGCTGGATACCCTTCCTAATGCAGCCCTCCCATTTTATTTGACCTAAGGACCGACACTACATCTAGTGGCAGGGTTTGAGCATTGGCTGGGAATCAAACCCAGTCCTTCTGCATGGCAGACAAGAGACCTACCACTGAGCAACCAATGCCCCTTAAGTGATTCATTTTCAATAATAGACATTTTTTATTTATTCACTTCCACTATTAGATGAGCCCTTAAATTATTCACTTAAATTAGAAGACAGCACCTTAAGTCAGTCACTTACATCTGCATTTAAATGCTTGAGTGATTCAGGATTTGAGTGCACAGAATGATTGGTGTGTCTACACTCAGGATATATGATGCAGCTGTCCTAAGGCTTAGATAAAATAAGCAGATTAGAGGGCTGTACTTTGTAATGCAACCACGGGGGGGCGCGTCTGGATAAATGCAGAGGGTTGTGTCAGGAAGGGCATCCGACGTAAAACATTTGCCAAATCAATAATGCAAATCACAAATATCATTTCCATACCGGATCGGTCGCGGCCCGGGTTAACAACGACCGCCACCGGTGCTGTTGACCTAC
>JAOVVA010000002.1:25454156-25471869 GCA_028565275.1 Leiocassis micropogon | reverse complement strand
ATACCTCCACAGGTATGTCATCAGGACCAACAGCCTTTCCACTCTTCATCCTCTTCAACACCCTCCTCACCTCACTCTTACTAATATTTGCTACTTACTGCTCCACAACAGTCACCTCTTCTACTCTTTGTTCTCTTTCATTTTCCTCATCATCAACTCTTTAAATTACTCCTTCCATCTTCCCATCACCCTCCTGGCATCAATCAGTACATTTCCATCTCTATCTTTAAGCACTCTAACCTGCTGCACATCCTTCCCATCACTATCTCTCTGCCTTGCCTACCTGTACAGATCCACCTCTCCCTCCTTACTATCCAATCTAGTATACAAGTCTTCATATGCTCTTTGTTTAGCCTTTGCCACCTCTACCTTCACCTTACGCTGCACCTCCCTGTACTCCTGTTTACTACCTTCAGTCCTCTCAGTGTCCCACTTCTTCTTAGCTAATCTCTTCCTCTGTATACACTCCTGTACTTCCTTGTTCCACCACCAAGTCTTCTTGTCCACTTTGCCCTTTCCTGATGATACACCAAGTACCCTCCTTCCTATCTCCCTGATCACATTGGCTGTAGTTGTGAACTGAAAGCACCTCCTGCCCACCCATAGCCTGTCTCAACTCCTCCCTGAAGACTACACAACATTCTTCCTTTTTCAACTTCCACCATTTGTCCTATGCTCTGCCTTTGTCCTCTTCACCTTCCTCACCACCAGGTTATTTTACACACCACCATTTTGTGTTGTCTGGCTACACTCTCCCCTACCAACACTTTGCGGTCACTGATCTTTTTCAGATTACAACGTCGACACAAGATGTAGTCCACCTTCTGGGAGTGCTTCTGAGTGCTTCTGTCTCCCCTCTTATATGTCACCCTATGTTCCTGCCTCTTCTGGAAGAAAGTATTCACTACTTATATTTCCATGCAAAGTCCACCACCATCTGTCCTTCTACATTCCTGTCCTGAAGACCAAACCTGCCTATCACATTTTCATCACCTCTGTTCCCTTCCCCAACATGTCCATTGAAGTCTGCACCAATCACTCTCTCACCTCTGAGGATGCTCTGCATCACTTCATCTAACTTACCCCAGAATTTCTCCTTCCCTTTCAAATCACTTCCTACCTGTGGGGCATAACCACTAACATTGAACATCACACCATCAATTTCCAGCTTCAGACTCATCACCCTATCTGATACACATTTCACCTCTAGAACATTCCTCTTTCAGAATAACTTCTATTTCTTTTCCTATCCACGACATGGTAAAACAATTTGGCACACAGTATATCTACCTTCCTTTTCTGCATCATATCAACCAATTCTCTTGCCTTCCCTGTCGTAGTCCCAACATTCAAAGTCCCTACTGTCACTCCTAAACTTTTGCCTTTCTTTTTCTCTCTCTGCTTTCAAACACGCCTTCCTCCTCTCCTTTTTCGACCAACAGTAGCCCGATTTCCACCTGCACCCTGTAGGTCAAAATGTAGACCGATCCCCATTTTATCAAATTCAGGGTGACAAAGGAAGGATATTGCTGGCCTCAATGTGGCATGCAAAGGAACTTGGCATATTTAGGAAGCAGATAAAGGACCTTGATTATGTCAGGTAAAAGAGCTTACCAACTTCAAGATGACAAATGAAGGAGCCTGTAGAATACAAGATGGACGGAGGAGCAGTTCATAGACCTCAAGATGGTAGATGGAGTAGCTTACAGATCTCAAGATGGGAGGTGAAAGAGCTTAAGGATTTTAAGATGGCATATGCAGAAGGTCATAGACTACAAGATGGCAAATGAAGTAACTTGTAAACCTGAGGAAGGCAGGAAGAAAAACTTGCAGACCTCAAGATGGCAGAAAGAGTTTGTAGACCTCAAGATGGTAGGTGAATGAGTTTGTGACTTGGGGAAGGCAGAAGAAGGGTTGTACTCCTCAAGGAGGCTTGTAGACCTCAAGGTAGCAGAGAAGGAACTTTTAGACTTGAAGATAGTAAACAAGAGTAGACTTCAGGATGCCAAACAAAAAATATTGTATATTTCCAAACACAGAAACACCAGCTTGTGGACCCCATGGCGATAAATGCAAGAACTTATAGAACTTATAGCAGGAAGAATATGAATATATAGAATTCTGGATGGTAGTGGTTGAAGCTTGCAGACCTGAAGGCAGGAGAAGAAGCTTGTCAACTTATAATCTATGATGGTACAAGTAGTAGTGAAGGAGAATAATGATTTTGTAGACATCAGGATCATTTTATTTTAGTAAATATGTGTCTGTATGATGGTAAAGTTATAAGCCCCGTGAGTGATTAATGCGTTCTGATTGGACAGTAAAGTTTAATGGGGCGGGGTCATACAGTAAAACACACCGACTAACATACTCCTCTTGTTCTGTTCGTTCTGTGTGTTTGGTTGAGTTTGTGAGTATATGTGATGGAGTCGCTCGCGCTCAGCTCCGTGCTGCTGTGTCTTTTCTCTGTAGCGCTTATTTGTCCGGTAAACGCGCGGATCGGTAAGCGCGCACTGATCGGGGCTTGCCCCACGCGCTGTGACAAGTCTCGCTGTCCTGCGCTGCCCGCGCGCTGCGTCACGGAGCTCGCGCTCGACGCGTGCAACTGCTGCGCGGTGTGCGCATCTGGTGAGGGCGAGGCATGTGTGGGGGCCGGGGGCGCGAGGCGCCTCGGTGACCCGGTGTGCGCGCGCGGGCTACGGTGTGTTGAATCATCATCATCATCATCTTCTTCACCATCATCATCATCATCAATACCACTCGTGATCCGGCGAAGACCGCGAACAGCAGTGTGTGTGTGCGCGAGCGAGGAGCCGGTGTGCGGTAGTGACGGAGTTTCGTACCGGAGCGCGTGCGAACTGAAACGGGCCAGCGAGCGCGCGCAAGAGCTGCAACAGTCTCCCGTGCTGCTCGTGCATAAAGGAGCATGCGGAGAAGGTGAGGCACTGTGCGTGCGTGCGTGTGTGTTAAATGCTGATAAAGCACATATCTCTCTTTCAATTTAATATTTTTGAACTGGCCTTTTCTTTATTTGTATTTTTCTTTTTTTTGCATCTATAAAGATTAAGTGCGCGCGCGCGCGTGTGTGTGTGAGAGAGAGTGAGAGAGTGCACTCATAATCCTCAGATGAAATCCATAATTAAAATGAAGTGCATATAAGGCAGCAGATTACTCTGTAGCCATGGTAATGAAGTTTAATTGTATAAGATATCACACATTAAAATAACTTTTTTTTTCAAAACCTTAATCCAAGGGAAAACTTAAGAAGCATAAATTGTGAAGTAAATTATATTTTAAACCAGTGATGCTGTGGTTTTCCTTCACTCCACCCTCTGTCTGTCTCATCACCGTTCCTCTCTTTTTCTCTTAGTAAGCATATGAGATCCCACATTCACATCCTCTGCTCTCTAAACACTGGCTGTGTGTGAGATCTAATACATACAGTATTACTAATGAAAACACACCATGTGGAGCGGAAATGTCCAGCTCACTGAGTGTGTAAGAGAGAATGTAAGACAGAGAGAGAGAGACAGTCAGACCAGGGGTGGGAAAGACATATTGAGACAGGAAGATGGAGATGAATATAGAGAAAAACAGAGAGAGAGTAAAAGAGAGAGATGAGGAGATCTGGAGGCAAAGTTTGAGAGAGAGAGATAGTCTTTGGACAACCAATGAGGATAAATGAAGAGGGGAAAGAACAGGAAGAGAGACAGACAAAGAGAATTATGAAAATTTGACAAGGAAATAGAAAGAGAGACAGGCAAGTATAAAGAGGGAGACCTACATGAAGAAAAATGTACAGATGATGAGAGACAGGCAGGGAGAGAGAGAGAAATGGAGCAGAAAATGAATTATAAGACATTCTGAGAGAAAGAGACAGGAAGTGAGACATATGTGGAGAAATAGAAAGGGAAGGGAGAAAGACAGATGAGAAAAGGAGACAGACAGGAAGTCTGAGAGAGACCTACAGAGAGAAAAAAACAGACACTGGTTAGAAACAGATGAACAGTAAGGTCTAGACAGAGAGAGAGATAAGAGACAGAAATAAAAAACTTGAGACAGGAAAAGAAGACAGACAGGTAAAGACAGAAATGGAGAGCATGACAGAATAAAGAACTACAGATATAAGCATGACAGCATGACTGAGCAAGACAAAGATAAAAATGGAGTGAGATAAGACGAGACAAGAAGAGAGAGACACAAAGAAATAGCTTGAGGCAGAAATAGAAGACAGACAGTTGGATGGAGATAGAGACAAAGCTGAACAAATGTATAGAAACAGACAGGTTGGTGATACTGAAGATAATGAGGCTTGTTTATTACACACAGTAAAGAGTGTAAAAGTCTTTCAGGTGGCTCTTTACTTTAATATAAATTTCCACCTCTCTGTTTTTCCATGGAGAAAATATGAAATGTCTTACTCTCTTTCCTCCTTACTTTCTCACCAGCAAGGTTCCGCTTTCTGCATTTTTCCCACCACAAAAGTGCAGGTTCCAAAATGGGCCTGAAGTATTATGATGTCATGGGTTTGGGAGTTATTTTCAGAACTGCCATTAAAATTAAATTACTGTAAAATAAGAAAAGAAAAATTTAATCTCGCTACTATGAATCACTTTCCCAAAAAATAAGTTTTTGTTGTCTGTATTCTACTTGGACCCATTACTGATAGAAAAATCAGTCTGCCTAGGGTTCTATATGGAGCATGAAGGTTTTGTTGTTTTATCCTAAGCTTTCGTAATATTTCTGTATGCACAACTCTTATGTTCTAGCGTTCTGTTATATGGTTCTTCATAGATCTTTTAAGGGTTCAACCAAAACATGAATTGTTTGATAAAAACTGATCTGATTCTGTCTATAAGAAGAAGCTAAGAAACTTATAATAACACTTTGTTGTAAAATTCTACAGAAAACATCAAAGAGATCTTTGCTTATAGATGTTCTGTCTTTAATTGAAAACATTCTGCTTGAATCATTTAAAGGTTCTCTCAGAGAGACAACTGTGTAGACAATGCTTTTGCAATATTTCTGGTCAACACACACTCAGTATATAACAACTGAATACACTGTTGTTATGTTAGGGGAATCGTAAAATGTTTTTCTTATTAACTGTTCTCTATTTGAACCTTGATCTCATAAGGATTCTCCAAGAATCAAAGTTTTAGGAATGATAAAGCTGGATTCTAAAACCTAGTTGTTGGAGGTTAGGTGTTCTGATCAGAACGTTCAACAAGTGAGCATAAATAACACATACATGTGCACACACATACACACACATTTTGATTGTCTTTTTTTCTCTCTCTTTCTCTTTCTCTCTCTCTTCACCACATCCGTCTTTCATTCCTCTGATTATTCCCTCAGTCTAAACCAAACCAGTCACAGCTCATCTAGTCTTTCACCGCACACTTTCCTCTGGCTGGTGAGCACTTTTTCCCCCTGTGATCCTCTGTAATTTGGGAACATCACCGGAAAACTACAGATCAGCACACACAAACACACACACAGAACTATACACACACATGGATACACACACACTACAATGCAAACACATGCACACACCGCAGAACAACAGTGTAAACACGGTGACACTCAGGCTGATTTTCAGGAATGTTTATGAGCAGCTATAATAAATGGTTAGTGTGGTTTGTTTGAGACGAACTGTCACACACACACACACATACACACACATTTCACTTTCTGAAAATTAGTCTAAATTACAGAGGAGGAGGGAGAGAACGTTTCCAGACATGTCTGTATGAGGGTGAGGAGATGTCAGCAATGGAGCAATGTGTGTGTGTGTGTGTGTGTGTGTGTGTGTGTGTGTGTGTGTGTGTGTGACACAGAGACAAAGACAGATAGAAAGAAATGAAAATGCAGACCGGTAGAAAGAGACCGAGATCAAGACAGACAGAGAGAGATGTATAGCGATAAACAGGCAGGGGGAGAAAGTGTGTGTGTGTGAGAGAGAGAGAGAGAGAGATAAAGAGAGAGAGGCCTCTTGAGTGCTTAAGGCGAGTGTTTTCCAGCAGAAACACCTACAGTACAGTCATACACACTCCTATGCACTCTCTTAGACCCTCTATTACACACTCCTACACTCCATTACATACTCCTACCCTTCTTTATTCACTTCTACACTCCACTGAACACTCCACTGGAGTGTAGGGTTGAATGAATATCACCTGACTCTCTTTTTTAAATCCTTCACTCCATTACACACTCCTACACTGCCTTATTCAAACCATCACTCTATTACCCTCCATTTCATTCCATCTCACACCTATACTCCTCCTATACACTCATACATCCATACACTCTGTTGCACACTCCTACATTGTCTCCTTTATATACTCCTACCTTACTTTTTAAAGTAACAAATTACATTACAAAATTACTTTTGTACTTTCTGATAAAAGTAACTAGTTAGAGTACTTTTTCCATTGCAGAAAAGGGGTATAACAGCAGGAATAACAGAGGGGGGCGGGTTATCGGGGGCTTGTAGGACAACTTTCACTCACACACACACACATACACACACACTAATGGATTGGGAATGACTGATGTCTGTCTCACTTACATAAATTGTTTGAATTTCAGATTACATTTTTGAAAAAAGAACTAAATAACTGAGTACTTAAATGGCAGACCTAACACGTTAGATTACTCGTTACATCAAAAAAGTAATCCGAGTACACCCAACACTGCTCCTGCACACAGTTGCATAGTCCTACACCCATTTGTACATTTCTAAACTATACACGCCTACACTCCGTTACATCCTCCGGAGTATAGGTGTGTTTGTACACCTATACACTCCCTTAGACACTCCTTTACACACCTCTACACTTCATTGCATCCTCCATATAGTTTTTAAAGCCTCTACACTCCATTACACACTTCTAAACCCAATTACATATTCCCTTACACTCCAGAAACTCCATCACTCACTCCTGTTGTTCCTTAGTTACCCTATTATACACACCTATACTAATTTATCCACTCCTGTAGACACTTTATGACATAAAGGTACACTACCTTACACTTCTACACTTTTTACACTCAATTAGACACTCCTTTACATTCTTCACCACTTCCTAACACACCGTTATACAGTAAGTTCCCAACTTACAAACGCATTCCATTCCATAAGTCAGATTCGCTCGTAAGTTGGAATTGTTCAACAAAGTCCAACAATGCTCCAACCAGGTTTAGTGTTTTGGTTCATCATCATGAGGGGAATCCAGGCGACGCAGCGGGTTAGCAGACCTTGTTTACATGGAGTTTTCGAAATTAGGATTATTCACCATCGGGACAGCTTGGCAGGACAGCCATTTTCTATCATTGTACTCCTGGATTGATTCATTGAAACTGTTGAGGCTGACTCATTTCTCCCTCACCCCCAAACGCACACATATACAATATACTGGACTTTGGACATTATATACCTTTACTGAAAGTATTGTATATAATTGTAAGTATAGGTATCTGGTGCACTGCAGTGTGTATTTTTTGTACAATACACGTGAGCTATTTCCATGATTTGTTCGTATATGCGGAAATTCATCAAAGTCAGGGACATACTATACTCCCTAAGATACCCCTGTAGCATGGTCTTACACTCGTTTACACACTACACTTCCTAATATACCCCTATACTTCATTACACACATCTTCACCTCTATTACACAACCACACTCCCTACATACTTCTTCACCTTCTTACACAGTTGTTATATGCACTCTTTAGTAGTTAGGGGAAGTGGAAAGGATGAGTGAATGCAGTTTTGTAACACAGTCTCTACAAGTACACTATCATCATTACCCACACTTTGGCAAAACACTACCTTGAACATTTGATTATAAATGTTTTGATTTTCCTTTTGTTTGTTTAATTTCTAGGTTCTCTTTTTTTATTTTTGTCCAAAACCATAAATGAGGTCTTTCTGAGATGGACATAAATAAAGAGAAATGAAATGACCAGTCTGTTGTTTTGCACTTTTTTTTCCTCTTTATAGGATGTCAGTGTAATTTTCAGGCAGTTATATTCTGTGTGTGTGTGTGTGTGTGTGTGTGTGCTTCTCTCCTGCAGTTCAGGAGAAGCCAACCAGTCTGAGATATAAATACAACTTCATCGCTGACGTGGTGGAGAAAATCGCACCTGCTGTTGTTCATATTGAACTCTACCGCAAGTAAGTGTGTGTATGTGTATGTGTATGTGTGTGTGTGTGTGTGTGTGTGTTTGTCGTTATTTAAAGACATAATAACTGATTGGGATAAAAGGCAGAAAAATTCACTAGAATGTCAATGTCACCCAAATCACTTGCTTTTAAACCTGGAAAATTGGGGATAGAAATTATGGACCTGCTATTGTAACGACACAGGTCTCTTGAGGGACAGATCCACGAGTAAATGCACCCCGCTGTTCAGAACGAGCAGATTGGCAGACAACTATGGCGCGGGGTTCTGAACAGGCGGTCACCCTCGCATGCGGCTGCTAGGTGAGGCTGCCATGGTGGCAATCATCAGGATTTAGGCCACTGAAAACTGACATGCGGCGTGCAATCATTAGGTAACACCCAGTAGAGAGCACGTCACTCCGGTACTAAGGAAGTAAAGAAATGCAGTACCAAGTCTGTGTGAATGGAGTTTGCATGTTCTCTCCATTGTTAGTGGGTTTTCACTAGGCAAACAGGTTTCCTCCAACAGTACGAAGACATGCAGTATAGGCTGAGTGGCTTTTCCGATGGATTGGCACCCCATACTCCGTACCTCAGCATTCCTTTGTTTCCAAAATGCTTATAAATATTGTTTATAATCTCTCTTACTTACCCAGGATGACATGGTTTCAACTCAAAGTGACCTTGAGGCTATGTATTACTGAGAAGTTTCAGGATTTGTCTTGACCTCCCAGGGACCTTTTATTTCTGACTATCAAATGTTTGTGTTGTCGAGGGTGATCAAACTGTAGGCTGACTTTGAGAAGCCATCACATTGGCACCATGCAGACTCTCATCGGAGTACCACAAGGCTCAGTGTGCAGTTCTCCGTCATTTTCCATCTAGACTAACATTTTCAGTGAAGTCATATTTGTAAATGACTTTATAGCACTCTGATGCTCATGACTCATCCGCTCATTTCTGTTTTCATTTCAGCTCATATCCAAGCATATTTTGTAGACATCTTGTCATAGCTGGCAGCTTAAACAAACCTTAACCTTAAACCTAATGCCAGAAAGCCTAAGCTGCTGTATATTTCAGGTGCAGCCCCACATCAGGATCTTGTAAGTTTTCTGTGGAGCTTTTGGATCAAATCATGTGACCTCTCACTCAATCTTGGTATAACCATATTGCTAGCATGACTCAGCCCTGCACAGTTTTCCTTTATATATCTGAAGGATCTGGCAATTTTATCTTGTCCTCTGGAGTTTGGACTACTGGAACTCACTCCTGGCAAGGGTTTCCTTGAGCCAAATTTTCCTGCAGCTGTGTCCCCGTTGTAACAAATTTTTGCATTACCTTCACCAGCTTCCTGCCACAACATGGATGAACATCCATGGAGCCAAAATTGGACCTATACCTTCCCAAAGGCATTTAGCAAACCCAAATATGGTCCAAACATCTTACAAGCATTTACTATCAAGTAGGTTCTAGGCGGTTCATAGCATGTAAGGCCCAAGAGTCCAAAAGGATTCATTAAGTAAAAGAGTGTAATGGGCTACATTATGACCAAACCAAGTAGGGTAAAAACATCTCCGAAGCATTTGCTGTCAAGTAGGGTTCAAAGGGTTCACTAGGTAGTAAGGTCCAAATGACCAGAAGAATTCCATATGTAGAGTTCAAAGGACCAAAAGAGTTCATTAGCTGAGCCAGTAAATCAATCTTTCAGACAGCAGTTCTTTTTACCACCTGGGTCCCAGGACTAAGAAGATGTCCTTTATTCATGTCTTCCATGTAGACTCCAAGGCGCTGAGATTTCACTACCAGGTAAATGTGGAGTGGTCCAAGTAAGGTTCAAAGTACTAAGGAACAATGCTGGATTTCTTAATCATCACAATCTCCCTTGCAGGCAACAGGTGGCTTGATAATTGGCACTGTCACCTTGCAACTCCAGGGTCCAGGTTTGATTCCTGCCTCGGGTCTGTGTGCATGGAGTTTGCATGTTTCCCTGTGCTTGGTGGTTTTCCTCTGGGTACTCTGGGTTCCTTCCACAATTCAAAGCCATGCAGACTAGTCTAACTGCCTAAATTGCCCGTAGTTTGTGAATGAGCATGTGAGTGTGTATATGTGCGTGCCCTGTGATGGATTGGCACCCTGTCCATGGTGTACCCTGCTTCATGTCCTAAGTTTCCCCACAACCCTGTATACGGGATAATGCGTTATAGACGATGAGTGAGTGAGACTCTCCCCAGTGAGATGTCAGGCAACCATCATATCAACAACCACAGGTTTCCTGTCGACTTCTTCTTCAAAGAAAATTTGCAGTACAGATTCTGCTTTTGCAAGCTCTAGTCTGGAAGCTCCAGCCATTCTCAGATTTAACTCTTTCCTTGCTGTTCTCTAGTCAGATACTCTGTGTCATCAAGGCCAGTCAAGAAAGCAGCTGTTTTCCAGGCTCATAACCCTCCTTAAGTTTGCTCATGTGAATGAGGTCACTTGCTGTTGCAGCAAGAATTGAATTCAAACGTTTTGTCCTAATTTTACAGACCTCAAAATGCTTTACCACAGTAATTATTTGTCCTGGCCTAAAACATCTGCATTTTGACTTATTGTTGGTATTCAGCCTTATGGTTCCTAGTGTGTCCTTCTCCTGGGTCTAAACATGATCCTAATGCAAGATGTTGTTGCTTCTTGATCCTGGTTCTTGCTGAAATAAGTCTACCTTCACTCCAAACATCCTAGCTTTCTTTCTTTCTTGCTCAAATGATGTTTAAATAATCTCTGTTATTAATATCAGAATAAAAGCATGACATTCCTCATGTCCTTACCTGGTTCCTAATGAAGGTCTTGAATTTTATTTAGATTTTTTCAATTTGTTTGTGTGCTTGGTAGACAGAGTGAGATAGCGACAAATGGTCCGCTGTGGCGACCTCTTATGTAAAGAAACCGAAGGAAGAAAAAAATAATAAATCCTTACAAGTCAGCATAGTAGCTTTGTGGTTAGCACTGTCGCCTCATGCCTCCAGGATTTGGGTTTCAAATCTTGCCTGCGGTCTGTGTGCGTGGAGTTTGCATGTTCTCCCCATGCTTGGTGGGATTCCTTGGGGACTCTAGTTACTTTCCACATTATAATGACTTGTGGTGTAGGCTAATTTCCAGATTGCCTGTAGTATGTCTGAGTGTGTCTGCTTGTGCTCAGTGATTGGTTGGTACCCCGCATTTTGCCATGAGTTCCTTGGATTAGACCCTACACAGGATACATATATGGGTGATTTATGAATGGATAAATCGTTACAGTGGCATTAAGGTGGCATCATAGTTAGCAGTGTTTTCCCGCATCTCCGGGGTTGGGAGTTCACATATCAGCTTTTGTCTGTGTGCATATTGTTTGCATGAAGGGTTTCCTCTGGGTACTCAGGTTTCCTCCAACAGTCCAAAGACATGCAGCGTAAGCTGATGGGTGTTTCAAAATTGAAAGTACTGTATGATTGTGTGTGTACATGTTTGTGCCCTGCAATGTGTTGGCACCCCATACCCTCCACATCTTGAGTTCCCTGGAAGAGGCTGAAGGCCTTCATGACCCTACACAGAATGAGTGGCATGGAAACTAAATAAACGAATCCATACAGATTTCATTTAATGTTCTGTAATTTAAACTCTGTAATTCTGTTAATGCCCCTTTCTCTTTCTCTCAGGATGGTGTACAGTTTGCGTGAAAGGGCTGTAGCAACTGGTTCGGGATTTATCGTGTCTGATGATGGACTGATTGTGACTAACGCCCATGTCGTCACTGATAAAAACCGAGTGAAGGTCGAACTGAAAAACGGACAGTCGTACGACGCCAAAATCACAGACATTGACGAGAGATCGGACATCGCTCTTCTCAAGATCGACTCTCCGGTACGAGTTCATTTTCCTCTCTCGGTTCCTAATGCTGTAAAGGATCATTATGACTCAACGAGGAAGTGGAGCAGGAAATAAAGAGTGAAGTTTAAATAAATTGCCTTGTGGAGAGAGAAACAGACAGATGAGAGTCAGAGCGGTTTATAGCCTCATTCATGCAGGAACATGATTTATAAAACAGGACAGTGAGAGAGATGGAGAGAATGAAAGTGAGTGCTGAGGTTATGGGAAAGAAACAGTCACTACATAAATATCTGTTGTGTGTGAGGTGGTGTCTGTGTGTGTGTGTGTGTGAGAGAGAGAGAGACAGAGAGAGAGAGAGAGAGTGACCACAGAATGGATAGCACATGCTCAGTAGGGAAAGTCCTCTCTCTGCTCCTTTTGGTGTCTCACTTTTGCTCCCTCATCTCTCTCTCTCTCTCTCTCTGTTTTTTACCCCTCTCACCTTTTTTTCCCTTTCCTCTCTCTCCTTCTCCATCCATCTTTCCCTCTTCCTTTTTCTAGATCTCACTATATTTCTCGATATCTATCTTCTTTTCTTGCTTCCTCTTTGTCTCATGGTGCCTCTGTGTCTGTGTGTCTTTCTTTTTTAAACCCACTGTTGTTTGTTCTCTATTAGTCCCTGCCTCCCTTTTTCTATCTGTCTCTTTCTCTGTCTGTCTGCTTCATCCTCTGTCTCTCTTTGCTAATCTCTCTCTCTCTCTCTCTCTCTCTCTCTCTCTTTCTTTATACCTCTGGAGAACATGTTACTCTGATTTCAGACTGAAAAGAGGCAAATTACTGTTTCTACTGCAGCAACAGAGAGAGAGAGAGAGAAAGAGATGGAGGGAGAGACAGTGATGGAGACAGAAAGGAGAAGGACTTATAATGATAGAGAAAAAATAAGGAAAGAGACAGAAAGACAAAGAGTGAGACAGGTAGAAAATTAGATGAAAAAAGAAAAACAGATCCATATGTGTGTGAATTAAAAAGGTCACTGGTTCAAATGCTGGTGTAAGGATGGAAACACACACACACACACACACACACACACACACACATACACACAATACAAAGCCAGAACCTCAAACCAGACTCGTTATTGTGCCTGTTTTTTCCCATCATTGCTTCTCAGAGCTGGGAATGCTGTTGTGTCCAAAATGAGCAGTTTACACACACACACACACACCCACACACACACACACACAAACACCCACACACACATACATAGCAGCCACAGCAGTTGAGTTACGGTAATTTGGCTGAAGCTCTTTAATGTGGCTAACGTGGGTCATGTGGTCAGAGCAAAACATGGACAAACACAGAGACAGTGTGTACACACACACACACACACACACACACATACACATAAATATATAATAATGAACCCATATAAATATCCCATCTTTGTATATGTGTGTGTGTGTGTGTGTGTGTGTGTCTGTGTGCATGTGTGTGTTGTTGATATTTGACATGGTTTAAATGTTTCACTTCAGTGCTGATGAGGTATTCACAGAATGCACAACAACACACACAGACACACATCTGAGTATTGCATATGTTTATTTTCAGATTAAGGAAGACGACATAATAAAAAACATCTTCGCATTCTTTCTTCCATCTTGGCTTTGTCTCAAATCGTGCACCTTTCTCATCCATAGTGCACGACATACCTGACCGTCTGTTACCTTCACCACACCGTCGCTGAACTCAAATCACAGGTTTATATTAATGCACTGTTATTGTTTCTATAGTAACCGCTCGTTCACTAAGACTTGCACTGCAGGTGTGCCACGTGAACAGTTTTTAAAGCTCCGTTGATTTGGTGGAGTTTTCTCCAGGATATCTCGCAGATGTTTGTTAACGTTTATGAAAGGAGTGTCCAGTGTCAGTGCTTTCAAGACACTGATGCTTACCTACAAAGCTTAAAACGGCCGAGCACCCAGTTACCACTTAGCTCCAATCACACCCCGCACTGTTCCCCAACATTTAATGTAACTATAATCAGTTAAAAATTTAATGTATGGAACATGAAATGAAATCATTGATAAATTAAAAGGTTTGGTTGGAACATTGTCACTGTCAGGAACAAATTACTGTGTGATGTCCGTTTGAAAGAGAATAATCAGCAATTTGGCAGGCCATACTGCACCACAACATGTTGTCATGGATTGTATTTCCATATACACTGCCTAGACATATTTGGTGCACAATTAAATATTCATTAAATCATCTTTAGCTTTGATTAAGGCGCACAGTTCATGTGTGAAAGCCATTCCTCATGCTCTATATTTGACAATAGAGATAATTTGGCAATATCAGTCATGGAATACACGAAAAACTTGTGTGATAACCTGGTCATTCAGTACATTCATCTTGTCAGCTATCTTTATTTTATTGCCACGTAACGTTGCTGAGTCTAGACCAAACCAACTGAAGCAACTCCAGATCATAACACTGCGTCCAGAGACTTGTAAAGTGGCCACTATGCATGATGGGTGCATCGCTTCATGTGCTTCTCTTCTTACCCTGACACACTCATCGCTCTGGAATAGGGTCAATCTGGTCTTATCAGACCACATGACCCATTGCTTCAAAGTCCAATCTTTATGCTCCCTAGCAAACTGAAGCCTTTTTTCTGAAGATTTTTCCACTAACAAGTGTTTTTCTGATGGACACACAGCTGTTTAGTCCCAGTCCTGTGAGTTCTTATTACATACAGTATGGAAATGCTCTTACTGTCACTATTAAACATACCTCTGGCAGTGTATAACAGACCACCATATTGTGGTTTATTCCTTATTTATTAGTCAGCTATTTTAAAGAGTTTGCACTTTCATGTGTAAAATCATCCAGAAAATCAATCAGGGGTGAGTCACGACAGAGTAACAACTCTCACGTCAGTGCCGTGCCTGAAACACACAATTAAAGGTATAATGAATAATTCACACATCATACATCTGCTGAAAGGAAAAGATCACACACACTCACACACACGCATGCACTCAAACATTCATGCATGCAATTACAGGAATTTATCGTTGCATTTTACGCCCTCTTGGTTCTATGAAATTTTCTTTTTGATCTAACTTCAAAGGAATTTGATCATAAAACACTTTATAGAGAAAAATTCCACCATGGTTCACATGCATTAAGGCAAATTAAGCCTAAAAATATCTTCTACTAACGGGACTGTACTCACTCTGTGTGACAGAGTTAGCAATCGCACTTTGTCAAAATACAACCAATCAGTCAGTCAATCGATCAGTATGGCATCAAAGTGTAAAATCTAGCATGTACTTCCAAAACTTCCTGAAAGATGGAATCTGTGGCCTTTTATCATGTTCTGTACATAAACACATCAACACCCACAGACATTCAAATAGGGCTGTACGTATATTCAGAATGGATTGTGTAGTCATTAGTTACCATCATCAGTACTTAGACCACCCAGACACTATCTGTTTGTTATACTGTTATAGCAAAGTAATTGTTGTAAGATAAAGTGGAGTTACTCCTATAACCATTGGTCATTTCCCCATAGCAGCACATCATTATTGGTTGTTACTGTACTGTAAATGAAAGCAATCATTCCTCACTAAGATGAATTCCTCATGCCACTTCCTGTTCAACAGAGTAAACTTCCTGTGATGAGTCTGGGCCGGTCAGCTGATCTGAGACCTGGTGAGTTCGTGGTGGCCATCGGGAGTCCATTTTCACTCCAGCACACGGTGACAACGGGGATCGTCAGCACCACGCAGAGGGGCGGGAAAGAGCTCGGGCTACGCAACTCTGACATGGACTACATTCAGACTGACGCCATCATCAACGTAACCACACACAAAAAGAAACTGAAGTTTACAAGAAATATTTAATAGCTCTAAACACTAAGCAAGCTAGCTAAGTATCTACAATAGATAGACAATGTTATTGCTGATGTTTAATGTAGTGCTTTTTGCGCACAGTAGTCACATGTTCACATCTCAGACAGAAGTTTTTTTCGTCTTTTTCACAGTATGGAAACTCAGGAGGACCGCTGGTTAATCTGGTAAGAATTTCTCCAAATTCATTTCTTTTATGGCAAGCACTGATTTGAACATACCTCAAGTTGCAGGCAGGTTTGATTCACGCTTCTGTGTGCATGTTCTCCCTGTGCTTGGAGGGTTTCCTCCGGGTACTCTACTTTCCTCTCACAGTCCAAAGACATGCAGATTGGACTGATTGGCGTTCCCAAATTGCCCAAAGTGTGTGCATGGACATGTGAGTGTGTGTATGTGTGTGTGCCCTGCAGTGGACTGACTAAAAGGTATTTGCCATAGACAGACACACATGTATTGCACAAAATGAAATATCACACTCAGACAGACAGACAGCTAGCAGACAGAAAGGTGAATCAAAGACAGACAGACTGCTACCTCAGATAGACACACAAAAAGTATCACAGGCAGACAGACAGACAGCGATTAGATGGAAAGGTGAATCAAAGACAGACGTCAAACACCAAAAGAATAATAGACAGACAGTTATGCCACAAAAAGAAGTATCACATGCAGACAGACAAAAAGACAACTATCAGACAGAATATGAATCAAGGACAGACAGACAGACAACTATCAGACAGCAAGAAATGTCATCATACCACAGTCAGACAGACAGTTGTTTTATAGGCAGACAGATAGATAGACAGCTACCATACAGAAAGGTGAATCAAAGACATAAAGACCGCTGCCACAGACAGGCAGATAGACAGACAGTTATCATCCATAAAGAAGTATCACAGACAGACAAACAGACAGGATTCAGGCAGATGGGTGAATCGCAGGCAGACAGACAGTAATCACACACAAAGAAGTATAACAGACTGATAGACAGACAGACAGACAGGTAAGAAAAAGAATCAAAGATAGATAGCTAAAACAGACAGACAGACAGAAAGGTGTTAGACAAAGGCAGTAAGAAAGATGTGACTTTACAGATGGAAAGGAAAAAAAGTTACATAAGAAAGCTGGAAATGAGGAACAGATGACCCTAAAGAGAAAACAAGCACAACAAGTTATGGCCATATAAGGAAACCTTAACACCTGTAAGCTGAAAACAGGTGTGTTGCACATGGGCAGGCAAAAGGGTCAGAACACCATGGTGTGTATAAATATGTAATTACATCATGTATGACTGATCTACAGGACGGTGAAGTGATTGGAATAAATACTCTAAAGGTGACAGCAGGAATCTCCTTCGCCATTCCATCGGACAAGATCCGAGAATTTCTCACAGAATCCTACGACAGACAGGCCAGAGGTCACTGAGACATGAATACATGCTAAATTCAAACAGAAAAAAAGACACGTTTAAGCAAGAATATGGTTTGTTTTGTTAGTAACTTGATGTGAATTGGGTTCATTTGTGTTTTACAGGTCGAGTAACAGCGAAGAAGAAGTACATCGGTATCCGGATGATGTCACTGACTCCTGAGTGAGTGAATAAGAAACGTTGTTTTAATATTCACATGCTATTATTATTAAAGTGCCCCTATTATGCCATTTAATGGTTGCTAATATTGCTTAATGAGTCTCTTAAAACAGGTTTACATGTATGCAAGGTCAAAACACTTTAGTTTTCTCTAAAAATAGATTTAATTTTACCCCATTTCTAAATGATTCGTAAACGACTCGTGTGAAG
>JAOVVA010000002.1:25434755-25454056 GCA_028565275.1 Leiocassis micropogon | reverse complement strand
GTTTATGTTCACATACAGCTACATGACACACTGCATGAAAGAAAATATTTGAAAAAGCATAATAGGACCTCTTTAATCACATGGATGATTAGTGCAAATTTTGGCATGCTACATTCACCATACTTCACAGTTGTCAAGCAATATTAACCTAGCAAGTGATATGTCCCAAATCCCACACTACCTGCATTCTGTATTCTATATCATTTTGTTGTGCTTTAGGTTGTGTGATTTGTGACCGTAGTAGCACTGGGAAGTTGCTAGCATGATGTGCTGCTAATATCTTCTCAGGCTCGTGAAGGAGCTGAAAGAGAAGCTGGGCGATTTTCCTGATGTCACATCCGGTGCTTATGTGGTCGAGGTCATCTCCAGAACTCCAGCAGCAGTGTAAGTGATGGAAATCCTTTCACTTCCAAAATGCTGAGTTGCTTCATTGTGAATTTTAATGCGCTGAAATACATAACATGCAGAAACAATTTAGAGTGTAAACGACATTACTTACTTTATTTACAGTAATGTTAAAAGTTATTGCCCCCTCTTTACAAGTTATGTGTGTAAAACCATAATTTGATCATTCGTTTTGATCGTAGCGGGTCTTATTATTAGACAAATACCACCTCAGACAACTGATGATTTTTTTTATGGCATCATTTTCTTTTTTGTTAAATAAATAATGGCACATTGAAAAAAAAGTTATATGTTGTTCATCTAAGGTTGTATAAAGATTGCTAATTTAAAGATGTTTTGTTTTGCTAATGTATAAAGTTAATATTCCAAGTTATTTATACAGTACATTTTATTTAGTATTTTATTTAGTTTTGCTAATAAGCATAACTGTCTTAATAACTGTTTTTTTTTCTTTTTTTTTTTCGAAATTTCAGTTTTGCTTATCTTCATACTTTGCTTAATTTTCATGGTTTTATGCCAATATGTAGCATTTAGCTAATCGCCAGTGTTTCGCTAATATTCAAGTTTTTGCTAGTTTTCGGTTTTGGTGTTGTTCTGCTTGCTAAATTTTGGATCACTCATTTTCAGATTGCTGATATTTAAAGTTTTGTTAATACTTGTGTGTTATCGGTTTAATTTTCAGTTCTGTTAATATGTAGAGCTTTTTTCATTTTTGAGTTTTGTTAATATTTAGGTTTTTGCATATTATTTTTGCTAATGCGTAGAGTGTTACTAATATTGAGTCTTTTTTCCTAACATTTAGACTTTTCATAACTTGTGGTTAACTTTTCATTGCTTTGCTAATATTTAAAGTTCCTTACTGCAGTAAAAAGATTTTTTTTTACCCACAAAAACACACTTTTCAACCGAGAGAACAGGAATCATTGGGTACTTTCATGCTAGAAAGCACAGAGTCACAGTGTATGGCTAAATAATCAGCATTTTAATTATATGCTAACCAGCTACTAAACTAGCCATCATTATAATGGTTTAAACGATGAGATATTTTATTACGCCTGATTGACATTAATCTGCTGTTTAATAAAGTAGGCTGAATCTGATTAGTGCCGTGCTGAGGTAACAGATGTGCTTTTAGACGGAGGGTTAGTGGATAAGGGCGGGTTAATGCAGGATTGGAACACAGACATCAGTTTTTATTGCCTTCAGTCTGCATGAGAGATGTTATCTTTGGCTCTGCTGCATGGACGCTTCGCATTTCTATTACTCCCCTACCTTAATAGCACACACACACACACACACACACACACACACATATACACACACAGAGCCTCTCTGACCTACATTTATTCATCCTTAAAAAATCCTCCAGCTCAGTATTTTTGTGACCACAATTTACAACTTGTGTGTCTGTGTGTGTGTGTCTGTTTGTGTGTGCAGCATTTTACTATTTCACATTTATTATCCTTAATTCTTTTTCACTTAAGTTATACAACCTTGGACCACAGGATCAGTGTACACCCTACATATAATAAAGAATGACACGAATGTACATGTGAATCTGTGTTTGTTTGTACATGTGTACATGTGTGTGTATGCACACTGGGGCTGTCAGTGTTTTGGGGGTTTATGATCATTCTCTATGTGTCTCATACACATTTCCTCAGCACCGCGGTGCTGCACAATGACTAATCAACATGGCCGTTTGCAGCGTTAAACACATCAGTAGTGCTTCTTACCTTTATGAGTTAAACTGTACACACATGTCTTTATTTGTTAAATATATAAAACTTTCTCTGGAGCTTATTGTTCTGAGAAAAATATTCACCAGTTGGCTGATTAGCATGATGCTAACTAAACGTGAACATTGAGGAGGCCATGTTTTTGTTTTTTTGTTGCTTTGTACTGATTGAGTTCATTAGAGATTAGAAATGACATGATAGGTCAGGAGATCAGTGACACTTCTCTCTCTCTCCTATTGTCCTTATCATTTATTTTTTTAATTTTTTTTCTTTTATTTCTCTCTCTCTCTTTCTGTTTTTTTTCTGCCTTCTTTTTTGTCTACCCATTTATTTACCATCTTTCTTTCACTTTCCTTTTACGAGGGTAAGTCAAAAATTATCCGGATTCCGGTTATATTAAAACTTAGGTTGGCCGCACTTGGTTAGTGCTTTCTGTTCAAGGCTACTGTCTCCACAGTCACTGCTGTGCAGGTATGAACATGTTACATCAGTTTATTTGTAACTGCGGTGTGAGCAAAAATCGATGCCCCACTTGTGATTTGCACAAAATAAGAGCAGCTGAATATTTGTTTTTGTGGTCTGAGGGTGTACCCGGTGTGTAACCTGAAACACCTTACAGAAGAGCATAAACAGAAGCATCATATCTTTAAACAAAATTTGGACTGATGCTCTAAGGAAGGTGAAAGTTTCTCCAAGAGAATCATTACTGGTGACAGGACATGAATTCATCACTTCCAACCCCAGGGATTAATGTTAGAATATGGAACGGAAACATCCTCAATTGCCTACCAAGACAGAGTTCAAAAGTCAACCATCAGCTGGAAAAGTAATCAATGCTTGCAGTTTTTTGGGATTCTCAAGGGCCCACTATTGGAACATTATCAGGAAAAAGGTTCAACAATAGTGAAATAATTATTGAAGAGCAGAAGCCTGAACTTCGGATTAAATACATTAAATGTATGTCCACACACTTCTGCCTACACTGTTGACTCTCTGCAAAAACTTTATTTTGAGGCGTTAAAGCATCCCCTCTATAGTCCTGATCTTGCTCCATCAGAGTACACCTGTTTGGTCCCCCAAAGGCAGCCCTACAAAGACAAAGATCCAAAAAAGTAAGGACGGCGGTGCGTTCATGGCTCCCAGCTCAACCTAACACATTTTTTAATGAGGGAATATGAAAGCTTGCTGACAGATGGACAAAGTATATTGAAAAATAATGTTTGTCTTTTCTAAACATTTATTAAAATAAATTCTACAGCCAGTGTCCTGATAATTTTTGAGCCACCCTCGTACTTCTTTTTTTTATTTTGAATTCCTTTCATTTCTCGATCTCTCTCTGTCTGTTGTCCACTCGATCTCTTTATTTTTTATATCCATGTCTCTCTTTTTACTTCTCTTTGGGCCTGTCTTCATCATTGTTTTAAATTTTCTATTCTCTTATTTCTCTCCATATCCCTCCCTCTGTCTTAATCTTTTTGTCTTTTATATTTCTCTTTCTATCTTTCTTTCCTTTTATTTCACATTTATTTTACTTCTCTCTCTTTCCCCGTTATTTTCCCTCCACGTCATTCTCATTTTATATTCTTTTTTCTTTCTTTTTTTTCTTTTTTCTTTTTCTCTGCTTTTATCAGGTTATAATGTTACTTTTATTTATTTATTCTCCCTCTCCCCTCCTCTTTTCTCTCTCTCGTTCTACGTAGCGGTGGAGTGAAGGAAAATGACATCATCATTTCGGTTAACGGAGTGCGGATTTCCTCGGCTTCTGATGTCAGCGCTGTAATTAAAACACACTCTATGTTAAACATCATCGTTCGCCGTGGCAACGAAGACGTCCCTTTGACGGTTATTCCCATGGAGATTGACCCTTGACCTTGACTATCCACCTATCTGTGGTTTGGTGGTCCAAGGCCAATGAGTGACGGCTTTCTTATTATTGACAGGGTGAAGCCTTAAAATGCATGTTGATTCAGATTTACATGTAATTTCTATTTTGTTTTCATAGCGTTGTTCAAAAGTATTTAATAAAAATATTATTATTATTATTATTATTATTATTGTTGTTGTTGTTGTTGTTTACAGTTCACAAAATTTTTTTTGGTTAATGTTGTTTGTGTGTTTTATAAAAAATAAAAAGACAATTACAATATTAACTAAATTAGAAAAATTCTGAGCATGTACAGAAAATTAGGAACGTTTGAAAAACTTTTGCTGGATTTTACACCATTTTTGTAAAATAAGCAAAATTTGTTTACTAAATAAGATTTTTAAATCTTTTTGAAAGATGTATTCAAATATTTTGTTCATTATTCCTCTTATTAAACAATCTAAATACTGTGATGTATCGTGGTCTCTTTATTATTCCAAAATTTTTGCCCTGATTTGTTGTTATTATTATTATCATTAATAATAATAATAATAATAATAATAATGTTAATTACTGTACTGTGCATACTTTTACAGTGTCAGACATCCAGAAAGTAGAATTTATTATTTGCTAACTTACTTACGTACTTACTTACTTACGACTTATATTATTTATTTATAATAAAGCCCTTCACCTAAAGCGCAAACTAATATAAAAACCCAGAGTGCTTTATTATATATAAATAAAGCCCTTATCTACACCGCTTGTATGTTCATGGGAAGGGTGGAATCTACCCAGGGAACTTGGAGCACAGTGCAGGGTACTTCCCAAATTGGCTGCCAACTCACTGCAGGGCACAGGCCGACACACACACACACATATGCACACACGCACACACACACACATAGCCAGTTATACGCTGCAGGCAGTTTTGGAAACACCATTCAGCCTAGACCGCATGTCTTTGGACTTTGGGAGGAAACTGGCAGAGATGACACCATATGCCAGAAGGAAACAGACATGAGGGCTCCCTCAGAGGTCAGAGGGTACAGATCCACGCCCAAGTCTTAGGACATGCAAAAGCCTATGGTTTACCCTGGTGATTACAGATGGTTATTGTAAAATACGCTATACATATATGAGGGAAAGCTGTTGTTTTTTGTTGGTATTTTTATTATTATTATTATTATTATTATTTAAATTACCAGTCATTTACTTTATACTGTATTTAAATTCTCCAAAAAGAAATCTGACAAATACCTTGATTAATGCAGGTCTCAAGATTTAACTAAAATTTATCTATCCATCAATGACCCCAGCTCATAATTTAATGCTTTACAGTTATTTCTTCAGTTACTGTTTGCTTTTACTTTCCTCCAATTATAGTTCACAGGATTCCTCTTTCTTGCTCTGTTTTGTTTTAAAGTAAAAAAGGAGCGACTATCTGAAAGTAATTTTTTTCTCTGGGCTTTGAAACAACTGACTGGGGAGTTTTCAGCTCTCTATGCTAATCAGCTATCCTGGGGCTATTGCTAGACTCCCGGCTCTTCCTCACTCCCCAAACATCAGCTTTTAATTTTTTTCCATAGCTGGAGCTGGGTTGACAAAGCAAATATCGGCTGATAACAATAAAACTGTGTATCCTTTGTTTGTATTTAATTACATTTTATTTCTATTTATTTATTTATTTATTTATTTAGAGAGAGACCTCAAGGTAGGCCCAACTCTAATAATCACAGTTCACTACTGGAAACCAAAGTACAGTACCTGAAGAAAACTCACCAATCGTGGGGAGAGCCTACAAACTCCACCCACACAGACTGAAGTTGGGATCTGAACCCAGTGGAGTTATGAGGCAACAGTTATAACCACTAAGCCACTAGTGTAAGTAGTGTAAGTGTAAGTTAATATAATTATTGTACAAATGACTTAAGCATTTTTATTACAAACATATTTACAGAAAATGGATTTTGTTTTCTGTATGCAATCCGGCTGCTTTCTGTGGTACTTAACAGGATTTTGTGCAGAACATTTATGAGATAACTATGCATATATTGATCCTAATAAAAAGATTATTATTATTATTATTATTATTATTATTATTATTATTGATAATGATAGTAGTAGCAGTGGTAGTAATAAAGTCATTACTTAGTCATAAATAGCAAAATGGGTGGAAATCACAAAACCTCCTGTTTTGATGCTGAACAAAGTTACGCTTGATATTTATTTATTTATTATTATTATTATTATTATTATTATTATTATTATTATTATTTCACACAGCACTCTACCAGGTTTTATACAGACATCTAGTGGTCACAAAGAAAACTGCAATATCTTACTGTAAGTGCTCATCAAAACTTTTGTGGTTTCTTAAGTAGTAAAGCACCAAAATGAAAAATAAATAAATAAATTTTCTATAAAAAATAAAAAATCTACAATAATTATGATAAAAGCTTTTTTTGGGTGGAGGTGCATCCACAGCAGTGTTCAATCTGTGCGAGAGCTGTGCAACAGCTTCTTTACACAAGCCATCCGTCTCCTCGACAAAGAGGGACTGGACTGATAAACACACACACACACACACACACACACACACACACACACACAAAATCACTCAGTTAAACTCAACTACCTGAAAACATTGGGACTGAACTTATAAACACACGCGCAAACACACTGATCAACAACCATCTAACAACTGTTCACACCAACCTGTAATTGCTCTTTTGCTTAATATTTATTACTTGTTATTTGCAAAAAACTCTTTTCTATCTTTGCTGCTACTTACAAGGAATGTTTACTGTTTCTCCTCCCACTACTTCAGCTCATTACCTCATTACCTCATCACCAAAGTACTGAAATGTGTCATGTTTTCAGTTTGTCGCTCTTGTTTGCACGTTTGCACGTGTACTTGTTGTCTCTTTTTTTATAGGACTTTAGTTAGTTTAGATAGTTTTAGGTTAATTAAAAATGTCAATCTGTCTTGTCTCAGCTAATTAGGTTAGTTAACTAGTTAGTATTGTTAATTTATGTTGAATGTATGGTTGAAATGACAATAAAAGCCTACTTGACTTGACTTGAAATTTAAAATTCTATATTCTTGTTATGAATATTTGAGATAATAAATAACTAAATTATTCCATCAGGTGATTTTTATAGTGCTTCAAACTCAATAAAGTAAAATCAATAAAGTACGTTTAGAAATGATCATTTGCAAACAGTTACAAATTTAACCCGATTTAGTGCAAGATGTAAACGCTATTTAATTATTTTAATTTAAATACTCTAGATCTGCTTTTCTTGTTTATTGACTCTAACTCATATAGTCGTTCGAGACTAACAAAGCTGAGCAAAAATCTTTGGTGCTGCAAAGTCCTAATCTTTTGATTGAAAGTTGAAGCAGTCGCTTATTTTGTAGTATATTATAGTTAGAACTCCATATCCCAATGCGCACCAGATCCTTTTAACCAATTAGACGCGGCATTCTCATCCGGGTATTGTACATGTGCTCGCTTTTAGATAAGTTTCACAGGCTAAAACTGACCAGAGCAAATGAAGTTAGCGGTTTAATATGTTAAATTTGTCAAATAAACATCAATAATGTGTTCAATGATATTATTTAGCTTGCAATGTTCGATATGAAAATATATCTGTATATACCGGAAATTATATTCGGTTATTTCTGTGACCGGAAGGGGCGGGGTCTATTTTTCATGGCGCATCATAGTCGACCGAGCACTGCTTATAAACAGATAATAAATGAAAACAATATAAAACACGATTTATTATTTCGCATTTATTTTCATTTGTGAGTTTTGCGTTTATGCGTATTTACATTTATTTTATTGCGCTGTAGGCTCGCGGGTGTTTTCTTTAGCGGATTAGCACTGAGCGGGGAGCAGCAGGCCGCAGGTGAGACATCACTCAGCTTTATATTTATTGCTTTTTATTTAATTTTTTTAAAGAAATATGGCATTAATTTTAACATATTTTAACAATTTTTTCATATATTATTTTGTTTCACTTTGTGTGAGGAGCGTAAACATGACATTGAGCTGCAGGTTTTGAACTATAAGCTAATGCTAACGGCTAACCTTGGTCATCAGGGTGATAAAAATAATCATAAAATTATTTGCATATTTTTATATGCAGTACATGATGCATTCTAATTTATTAAGTCTTTATAATCTGATTATTAATCTGATTTGCGGAAGCTTTCTTGTTAACGTCTAGCTTTTATATATTCATCTATTATATATAAACGTGCACAAGAAATTTGCCTAAAATCGATTTTTACGTCAAAAAAGGTCGAATAATTACTCAATTTATAGACTTAATTTTAGGTTTCATTTTAGCTCAGCCGTTTGAGGATAATCATGTGTTTATCATAGTTTCCTACCAAGATTATTAATTTTACTCTACATTTGTGTTTTATTATAAAACCTTATATACCGCGTGATGAAAAGTATATGCACCCCTGAACATGATGTCTTATGGGGCTTTACCACAAAGCAGGAAGCATGGGAAGATTGGGATGCTGAGGAGAGTGAGATCTATAGGTGGCTTTGATGCAACCTGCAGAACTCCAACTACTGTAGATGCTGAGTGGTACCAAGAGGAAATGTGTCAAGAAGAAAGTGTGTGTGGATGTAGCAGTTAAAGCAAACAGAGTTCAAGAACCAGAACAAGTCAAGACAAGTTTTTAAGGAAGGCTGGTCTGGAAAATTGACATTAAGAGGCCGGGAATATGAGGGAGAATGAGACCTTGACCTTGGATGTAATATAACCAACCTACTGGAAGAAGAAGAAGCAGGAAGAACAACAATTACAGAACAGTGTAGAATGTCTCTCTGTATGCTGTAGAGTAACTAAGAGGCCCAAACCTTTTAGGTTTGAGATCCTCAAAGCCAGCTCCACGAAGGTTGCACTGGAGGAACTTGTGTGTCCTCCACAGAGCCCTGATTCAGCTCAAGCCCATTGAGGCACTCCTTTGGGTTGAACTGGACGATTCTCGACATCCTGCTCCTGAACTCAGTAATGTTTGTGTAGAGTGTGTGAATGAACACAAATCCAAACAGTTGCGCTCCAACATCTAGTGGAAAGCCTTCCCAAAGCATATAACAAAGGCATGTGGATGTCATGGTCATAGGTGCACATACTGTTAACTGTATAGTCTAGCCCTACAACATCAGGGCTTTTAATTACAATTTTAAAGGTTCATAAACGTGCAGAAAATGTTTTAGAAACGCTAAGTGGAATGCAATTCTGGTTAATGTTTATGGACAAATACATATACAGCACCTGATTTGTTTGTAACTGTAGCAATGTATTTGAAATGTCTCCATTTAGGGAATATGTAACACATCTTATTTAACCATGACAACCAAGTTCAGCAAAACGTACACACGGAAGGGCGGCGAGGCGAACTCCAAGTTCGAAGAGGTGTTCGGTAATAGGAAAGCCACGCTCAGCACTAAATGGGGAGAGACGACATATAAAGCCCAGCTTGGCTCCAGACGCCCTGCCCACACATCCGCCGCGCCCGACACATCCTCGCTGCACAAAAAGCCCCGTCTGGAGCATGACAATGAGGAAGATGACCCATTTGGCTTCGACAGTGATGAAGAGGGGCAGAGCAAGACTTCCCGAGGGTCTGAGGCAGAACAGAGTGGACAGAACGCAAAGGGTGGAGCCAACTCAGGTAACGCTTGATTACACTGTCAGTTGAGAGATGTAACTACATCCTGGCAAATACTACATCATTGCCATAACTTGTCATAGCAACGCTGTAGCTTTGTAGCCACCCGTAAGTGCTGCTGTAATTACGCCGTAGCCCTGCCATATGTCTCCATGGGCTCTCTTGGCTACAGAAGATACCTTTCATTAAAAAGTCATAGCTCTGCCACAAAAATGTGATGCTCAATAAACTGTCATATGTCAACAAACTACGGATTACTGTGAGTCTTAGTGTATGACTCCTGTATTCCCCAATGTGATTTATGAATTCGTAACAATTTGAAGAAGAAAAAAAAATCATAAAAGTAGGAAGTGATGTATGAAACTGGGAGTTCAGTATGATATAATCGAGTGCAACATTTCTTACAAAGTGAAGGAGCACCTCTTAGAAAAAAAAATAAAGCGTTCAACCTGTAGGTGCACAGATCGGGAAGGGGCTGTTAACTTTTCATTGTGATTTAAATATTTTTTTATATATTTATATATGTTTATTTATGGTGGTGTAGTAGTTAGCACTGTGACCTCGCACCTTCTCAGTCGAGGGTTCTGTGTGTGTGGAATTTGCATATTCTCCCTGTGCTTGCTGGGTTTTCTCTAGGTACTCGATTTCTTCCAACAGTCCAAAGACACGCAGATTACATGCAATTTGAGAATAACAATTAACCCAGTGTGTGCATGTGGGTGCCCTGCGCTCCCACTTATTGTCCAAAGACCCTATATAGGATACGCGGTATAGAAGATAAATAAAAACTTTTATTTTTGCCACTTGTATTTTACTCTATTTACTTCTATTGGTTTTAATTTAAATTTTTAGTACTTGAAGATTTCGACGCCTCTTTGCTTTGTTTTATCTCTTAGATTTAAGATCCAGTTTAATTTATTTCTCACATATCCTCTACATCACATGTAGAAATTATTTATTTTGCGTATCCCAGCCGGGGCAGAGTGCAGGGTTGGGCAGGATACTGCGGCCCCGAGAGAAGATAGGGTTAAAATCTTTGCTCAAGATATCAACATGGATAGTTTTATGGTGAACTCCCAACCCTCTGATCAGTAACCCAGAGCCTTAACCGTTTGAGCCAACTGTGCTCGCATCGGTACAGTAAACTTTACACGTGTTTACTTCAGTGTTGCGTTAGTGAGTTTTGTGTTACACAAATAAAGCGATTTGGAACTGAATAACAAATGTTAATGCAGCATGTGGTGCAGCTCCGTCTGTGTCTGATCCCTGGTCAGCAAGTTACAGGTGCAGTGTTGTTCCTCTGTGTACACTGCTGTGACTTCTATGTGCCTGAGGTATGATGATGAGACAAGTTCAGGAGGAAACGCTTTCATTTCCTACCGATTTACCTAAAAACAGTCAATGTCACTGATTACAGCGTTTCCTTTAGAACCAGAATCTTTTTCCCCACCTCGTTTCTTTTTTTTTTTCTTTGTTTTTTTTTTTTTTTTTTTTTTTGTCCCCTTGGTTTAATTTTTTGTTTTCCCTATATTTTATTCATCGTTTTAGCTGTACTGCATTAGATTGGTGGTGTTTCAGTGGCACCATCTAGTGCATGGAGTGAAGTAAAAGGTTTTTGTTTCATCTTGTTTAATTAAAATTGTAATAAAATTTTATGTCCCCCTAGCCACACCAACTCAGAGCCCCTCTCCCACCATCGCTGGATTCAAACCCATGGCACATATGACTAATTTTAAACCCACCCATAGAGACTCAAGCTCTTTTGTAGATCATTTAAGGGAAAGTTCTCCATCCGAGCCCACAGAGGACACTGCATCTGTACAAAGCGGCACTGCGTCAGATGATTGTAAACCTGCCGAACAGGAAGTGGGAGCTTCTGAGCCAGTGGAGAAGCCTGTCGATTTCGAGCAGCTTCCTTTGATTAAACCGGCGCGAGACCGCGTTTATCGAAGAGCCAGTAAGAAAGGAGAACAGGAGAACTTGCAGAATTCCCAGCTGTCGGCAGAAAACAGCAGCATTAAGTCTGTTGTCAGCACCATCTCCTCGAGCGTGTCTACGTCTGGGGGGTCAGAGATGAAAGGTCGTGGACGTGTCAGAGATTATACACTGCTGCACCCATCGTGTGTGTCAGTGTGTAATGTGACCATACAGGACTCCATGGATCGCAGTGTGGAAGAATGTGTAAGCACCGCCCCGGCCGATCTCGGGGACGCCGGAATGTTCCGGAGAAAAACAGAAGCACAGCCTCCAAAGTACAGCAGGTATAGAGACACACACACATTGTTTTTGCTCGCTTACATGAGAAAATGTTCTTTCTCATGTAAAAAGAACATTTTTAATATGCGTTTTTAATTGTTTTGTTTATCTTTTCAAGGCATCGTCCCACAAAGTCTAAGCTGGAGTGCAAGCTGGAGTTTTTCGGTTTCGAGGACGGACCGTGTGAAGACGGAGATGCCGAACCTGGCACCAGCTACAAGATCAAATACTTTGGCTTTGACGAGCTGAGCGAAAGCGACAGTGAGGATGAGGACGACAGACCCGGGAAGAAGAAAAAGAAGAAGGACGCCGCAGAGATCGGGATGGTGACGTCAGACAGTCCTGAGAGCTCAGATGCTCAGAATCTTACACACACAGGTACAGTCTGCAGTCAGGCATCATCAGTCAACAGGCAGGGATTCATCTGAACACTATTTACTTTTTTGTCACATTTCACACACCATGTGCAAAGTTTTCCCACTGTGTGGCTCTGTCTGAAAATCTCTACAATATCAAGATGTAGAGGTGAAACACACTGTAGTTGATCTGTGTCGATCCCTTCCCACAGTTTAATGTGCATTTGAATTGTGGATTTTTGCTAACAAGCAAAAACTTTTTGCCCAACCCCCCCGGCCCCCTTTTTTCCTTTTTTTCCCTTTTCTGATCGCTTGCTCAAATGTCTCAAGTGCTTGCTCTGATTGTGCATGGGTTGCCAGATTGCACTGAGAAACTCCTTGCTGGGCTCAAATCTTGCCCGTTTTGAGTAAAAAATAAAAAAAGGCCAAAACAGAAACATTAGTACTGGAACCCAAACTGTAGTTCACTTATACCCAGACAGTTTGTTACACTAAAATTGGCCTGATTATTGGCCCTAACCCTTTCCCCAAAAAAATTTCCATCTTAAAAAAGTGGCCAAATTATTTTTAGGAATTATGCTCTCAGGGCACCCTACTGTTCTTGGTGGCTTACTTGTTTTTTAGTGTAAACAATCCAAAATAAGGCAAAAAGTAAAAATAGTACTTTTTTTCTTATATTTATTTTCTATGAAGATGTCTACGAAAAACCCAGTTAATTCTAGAATAATTATTGTGTAGGTGTTTGTGTGAAAGCAGGCAGAATTTAGAGGGTGTGTGTTTTAGATCCTCAGGAGTGGCAGGATGAGACGAACTCTGTCGGCCCAGACTCGCAGAGAGAACAAGGAAAACACACTGACAAACTCATCAGCCGCAAAATCTTCAAAAAGGTACAAAATGACCTCTGACCCCAATTGTGCACCGTCTCTCTCTTTCTCGGTTTATGATCTTATTTGTGTGTCTCAGATTTCTACTAGAGCTGTGTACAACGCTCGTCACTGGAATGAGCCTGAACCAGAGGAAACTTCTCTTCCCTCACACAGTGACGTCACACCTGTACGTCCTGACCTTTGACCACCTTGATATTTTATTCTGTTCAATAAGCTTAGACTTTACAGCATTTTTTTAAAAATTAGATATATAAAATAGTGTGTGTCTGGGTGTGTTTCCCTTTTAGAAGTCGGGTTTGTCAAACGTGAGCAAAGACGTGAATTCGCCAAAAGACGACGACGTGTTTAAAGCCCCTCCACCTCCCCCTAAAGTCACTAAATCTGTGACCCCACCCACTGAGCCCAGCCCACACACTACTACTGCAGAACAAAAGGAGGTGAACAATACATCATGGAAAATATTTGAAAACTATCTAAATCTTTTAAAATAGAATAAGCATAATACTGAATATGGGTTAACACTGATTGTACCAGTGCAGTGTGTAGTGAGTGCACTAGAAATAGTTCAAATACCTATTAAGCTAATCAAGATTGCAGATTTCCTAGTTTGTGACGAAGAATGAGTAAGAAGTTTATAAAGGAGCAACAGTTAATCTCACCACTCTGATAAATGAGAAGAAATCACTCCTTTTCTGCAAAAACCTCCAGACTAAGTTGTTTATTCTAGCAGCTAGGAATTGTGACAGTTTATACAGCATAATCAACTCCTAGAACACGCAGTCCAGAGCACAGTTCACAAGTAACGAAAAGAGATCAGAATAACATGCGGATAACAATAACAGTTTTAATGAGTATCTTATTGTGCATAGGTTACAGTTTTGGAGGTTAGGGTCCCGCTTTGTGTGTGAACAAGAGAGAAGCACAAACTCAGTGTCCTGTAAAAGAATATTTTAATGCTTGAGAAAAGATTAATCTCTGTTAGATTTGTGTATTTAGATAAGGCTTAGTATGTATTTGATTCTTTACTTACTGACTGTGATTAAGCCTTTCCAAAACAGGGCTCCATTCGTGGTATGGTCATGCAAAATAAGCTGAAATCACATCATTATACTAATAAAAACACGGATTCAGGTCTTCCTATGATTTTAAAGGTCTGCTTTAAACTAAGCCTGTAAATTTTTTCAAAATTAAATGCACATACAAAAGTAAATGCAGAAAGCAAAGTATGTATAGTAATCCGGTATGTATAGTGTAATCTGTAGTATGAGTGTAGCAGACATGGTGTGCTTACGGTGAGCTTAGTGCAATTTGTAGAGAGTGTAGTGCAAAGGTTGTGAGTATAATGAAATCTTATTATTATGTGGCATGTAGTTGTTATAATTTGGGCTTCACAATTTGACCATAAAACCACATTGTGATTATTTAGACAGATAAATTGTGATTGTGATTTAAACTGCAATATGCAACTATAAAATGTACCATTTAGTCATGTTTATCGAGGCTAACCAGACAAAACGGCACAATTAATAATTTTAATACAAATACTTATTGCCCAACTTGACGTAAATTCTTGACTATGCGTATGTTAACTGTAATAAAATACAGCCTTTTGCAGTTGAGTAATTACAGAAGTCCACCTTCTTATGCGATAATTGTGCAGCTCCAGTTATAATGTGTATGTGTGTAGTTGTACACAGTTGTCCAGCACGTGAAGCACTTTAACGACGTGGTGGAATTCGGAGAGAATCAAGAATTTACAGACGACTTTGAGTATCTGGAAACGGGACTGAAGAGCACACAGCCTCTACACACACGCTGCCTTAGGTATATACACAAAACTCGAGATGCACACACCGCATCCGCATACACAAACTGTTATTTTTTTCCCCATATGTGCCAGCGTTTTATACATTTTTTTTGTCAGTGTTGACATCTGCTTGTGTGTTTGTGCACAGTATAATCAGTTTAGCTACACGCTGTGCCATGCCGAGTTTCCGCATGCACTTGAGAGCACGAGGAAAAGTGGCTCAGGTTTTCAACATGCTGAGTGATGCACCACAACATCCGGTAACTGTTTCATAAATCTAATTATGATCATTGTGTATTTGTAGTGTAATTATAATAATAATAACAGTGTTTGTGTTTTTGCATGTGTGTTTGGTCAGAACCTGGCGTTGTGCACAGCAGCTCTGCTGTACATCCTCAGTCGTGATCGGCTCAACATGGACCTGGATCGTGCCTGTCTGGAGCTGATGATCCGTCTTCTGGAGCTGGAACAGGACGAGGAGGAGGATCATCAAAGCAAAGTCAAGGAGAAAATACAGAAACTGTGTGAAACTGTACACAACAAACACCTGGATTTAGACAACATCACTGTGAGTCATGACTCCAAGTCATCTCAATCGCTACAAATAAAGCACTGAATAGTTAATAAAGGAATCCTGACATAGCTTAATAAGATTTATTAGATGCAGAATTAGCATCACTAATTCAATAGCGAGTTGCTGATATGTTTGGAGAACCGAGATTCACTATACAGCTATGATTTACAAGGAGATCAAGTTAGTCCACTAATTCATTTGTTTAGTAAAGTGATTCATTTGGAGTCACTGTATAGCATTGGATTCATTTAGAGAATCGGATACTATCGTACAGTACTGATTTATTTGGAGAATAGTATGTGTATAGCACTGATTGATTAGGATAATATAGAGTCTCTTGTGGAGAAAAACTGTACAGTTTTTTCTCCACAAGTACATTCACTGTACAGCACTGATTCATTTAAAGAGAAAAATTGTCACGATAGAGCGCTGATTCATTTGAATAACGGCTTTGGATAGTCAAGAGTCACAGTGAAGCAGTGATTCATTTTGAAAATCAAGTGTCACTGTAAAGCACTGATTCATTTGGGGGGAGGGAATGTCACTGTACAGCACTGGTTCATTAAATGAATCAAATGCCAAGTGCTGATTCATTAGAATTGGTCAGATTTTTTCAATTAGAATACAGAGTCATAAGAGGAGAAAACATCTTTTTTTTTTCTTTTCTTTAATCTATTGTAGACGGGTCATCTAGCGATGGAGACTCTTCTGTCTCTGACATCTAAGAGAGCAGGAGACTGGTTTAAAGAAGAGCTCCGGTTACTGGGAGGACTGGACCACATTATAGATAAAGGTGCACACACATTAAACAGTGGCATGTGTTTGCCATCATTGTTCGATCTAATACAATGTTCTTCATAGTAGTAACGTTATTTCAGATTTAGTTTTGTTTTTGTTACATGGCTCTATCATTACATTAGTTAATAACATTAATATGGAAAATTAATGAATGTGCTGCTTATCTCTGTCTTAGTGAAAGAGTGTGTGGAAAACCTAGATACAGATGATGATAACGAGAACCTAGTGGCCTCGCTATGGGGAGCAGAGCGCTGTTTACGTGTTCTCGAGAGTGTGAGTGCATCACTTTTACTTTATGCTGGGTTTGAGGAATATTATTATGACTAATTGTGTGAATTCGTTTGCGTGGAATTTAATTGCACACTCACGCAAAAAAATGTTCGGTGGCATCTGTTGAATTTTGGAATTAATTACAATTTTTATGTGTTACTGTGAAGTGTGCGGAGTGAAGGTGTGAGATCGCGTTTATTAAGTATATTTTAATTGCACACTTATAAGCGCATATAAAAAATGTACAGCACCATCTATTGAATTTTGAGATGAAGTAATAATATTTTTTATGATATAAGGGTGTTTTCCATTTAAATTTCAAAGTAGGAGATCTCTTCCTGTGGGCTAATTGCGATGAAACAAAAAATTCCAAAAACCTTCTTGATGATGTTCTATTACTCATCATACGTTCTCCCAAATAATTTTTTCGCAATGTACAGGATCATCAGCTTTACAGTTTTATTATAGATATAGATAATACAAAACTGTTTCTTTTTTATGATGTTAATAAATTGGCAAGGCAGCACAAGTTGCCACAAACACCAAAAGCAGACACCACGCTTAAGAACATTTCTAAATGCAAGTTTTCTTTCAGTCAGCCATGTTAATTTAAAAGCTGAGAGTGGTTGTACTCATCAGAGCCCACACTGTGCACATCCTTAGATACGTCGACAGTAATTCTACACCTTAGTAGTCCTTAGTATACATTTTTAAAGTACATTATACACATTGATGAGACTCCGGGCAGGCAGGTATGTGTCGCAGATGTGGACTCCTTTGGGCTCCTGGCTCAGATTTCATTAAGATAAGCACAAAAATACTGATTTATCATCATGGAAAAAAATTACAGCATGAATTTGCAACAAGGAGAGCAAGAAAAAGCCTTCATTATTTTCTCCGCTATCCTCTCAGCATTGATTGGTGTAAAATGAAAAGGATAACATTTATTATAATTAGACATATCCAGAAAGCAGTTGGAAACTGTTATGACTTATAATTGTGTGTGCTCTCACCAGGTAACAGTTCATAATCCAGAGAATCAGTCCTACCTGATTGCCTACAAAGACTCACAACTGATCATTTCCTCAGCCAGGTGTGTATGTGTAAGATGGAGAGAGAGTAAGAGACTCTGTTATTGTGATTCAGTGAAACATAAGAGTTAAAATTTGTGTCTTTGTAATGTTTGCCCATATAATGTATGTGTGTGTGTGTGTGTGTGTGTGTGTGTGTGTGTGTGTGTGTAGGGCCCTGGGGCACTGCGAGTCCATGATTCAGCTCTTCTGCCGTGATGGCTTTAACTCTGGTGCGGACTCCACTCAGAGTAACCATAGCAACGTGGGAAAAGCAGTGGAGGACTGTTTGAGGGCAGTGCTAGGCGTGATGCTGAACCTCACACATGATAATGGTAACGTGCACACACACACGCACACGCAATCACATATCACAGTTCTATAATCATTTTGTCGCATTTTCCTTTATTTGTTTAAAACAGTCAGTAACCTGAAAGAGTCCAGATTCAATAGAATCAGTGTCTGGTCAATGAGTCATTAGTATGAACAGTAATAAATCGTTAAAATAAGAATGATTAGAAAAGTAATCAAATGTATTCATTATACTAAGAATCATGGTATTGAGTCATAGATTTAAGAGTTGCAGAACTGATTAATTGTCCTAAGAATCATAACACAGAGTCATTCCTGTGAGGGAATAACTGATTCATTACACCAAGTATTAAGGCACGGTAAATGGCTTCAAAAAGTCACATATTCATTATACTAAGAATTATAACAAAGGTATTGAGTCAAACGAGTCACATAACTGATTAATTACAAAAAGAATCATGACAATGAGAGCCCTTAGTAGAGTCCTTAGTCTTGAAAGTGATTCATTAGTATAATATATCAAGTATAATTCCAATGCGTCATTGGAATTGTTGTCACAATTTCTGTCTGTCTGTGTGTGTCTGACAGAGTGGGGCAGCACAAAGATGGGCGAGCAGGACGAATTGATCATGACTGTCCTGAACTGTGTCCTTAAAGTTCCTCAGTTTCTCCCACAGGAGAAGAGATTTGACATCCGTGTGCTCGTATGTCTTTATATACCGCCAACCACTAAATCACTGTTTATTAGCATTATACATAAATAAATAATATTATACACAACTAGTGATAACTACTAAAATTTTACGCTTCTTTAAGTGATTTGTGTGTATGTTCGTGTGGGTGTGCACATAAAGGGTTTAGGTCTGCTAATAAACCTGGTGGAGTACAGCTCCAGAAACAGACACTGTCTGGTGGAAATGGAAGTGAATTCAAGCGGTTTGCCGGGGACGGAGAAAGACGTGAAGGTAGACGAAGAGAAGGTTAAGAAAGAAGAGGATGGGATGGAAGAGAAGAAGGAGAAGAGACTTGAAACTTCAAGTGCTCTCGCTGCACTGGTGCAGGTATGTTTGGAATTGGTTGACAGTTTAGCCCCCATTGTTTGCCTGCTCCACCTTTACAGTTCACCAGGGGGCAGCAGCTTACAGGAATCACTACTGATTTGCACTATTTAATACCGTACCAGCCAAAATGTGTAGAATTGTATAAATGTCTCTACATTAACATTGAATTTTTAAAAAATATATTTACTTGATTCCCCC
>JAOVVA010000002.1:25402786-25429049 GCA_028565275.1 Leiocassis micropogon | reverse complement strand
TTGTGAATATATTGGTAGAAGGATGCTGAGGTTGGAACTGCCAGGCAGGAGGTCTAGAGGAAGACCAAAGAGGAGATATACAGTATGGATGTAGTGAGAGAGGAGATGGAGTTAGTTGGTGTAAGAGAAGAGGATGCAGACGATAGGGTTAGATGGAGGCAGATGATTCGCTGTGGCAACACCTGAAAGGGAACAGTCTAAAGACAAAAAAGAAGAGGTCCATCAGTCATGCCATAGTCCATTAGTGGGTGTTAGTGTTTGTGTGTCTTTGTTTATGTGTTACAATCTGTAGTGTGTGTGAGAGAATCAGAGGCCAGGTTTGTGAGAGTGTGTGTGTGTTTGGCGAGGTGGAAAGTAT
Organism: Leiocassis micropogon; assembly: GCA_028565275.1. NCBI lineage: Eukaryota > Metazoa > Chordata > Actinopteri > Siluriformes > Bagridae > Leiocassis > Leiocassis micropogon. The sequence goes on along the minus strand of JAOVVA010000002.1, from coordinate 25,428,691 downwards.
TAATAAAAGTGATATAAATGTGTACATTCTCTCTCTCTCTCTCTCTCTCTCTCTCTCTCTCTCTGTCTCTGTGTATGTGTGTGTGTGTGTGTGTATGTGTGTGTCTGACAGATGGAGCTTATATCTTATGCCGTAAAATTTCGGGGGTTTCCTCCTGAGAGGACTGTTGCCAAGGCGATATACTTTCAATAGTATATCATACGCATACTTATATGGACAGTATATATATATGCATTATATATATACACTGCATCTCATGTTAATGGCCATATGACTGTGTGTGCTCCCACTTCTAAAGCCTCCCACACACACAAACATGAACACACAGAGACTTTAGCATGATATTTAGATTTGTGCTTGCTGATTGTTAAATCATGGCTGCTGTCTTTCTACAACTTGAATTGATATGTATTGATTCTTTAATGTAAATATGGAAGTTAAATCTCTCTCTCTCTCTCTCTCTCTCTCTTTCACACACACAAACACACACACCCATGCTTTGGAGTATCTGTCTAAAGCCAGGCTGTTTGTCACAATTTCCATCTGAGTCTGTCTTTCTGTCTGTCTGTCTGTGGTGTAGATCTGAGAGACAAAGCCCCCCCAACATTTCTTCGTGTTTCACTAAGTGTGTCACTGATGTCAGGTGTAAAGATTTCAGTTTTAACTTTGGGAAAGTTGTGTTTCAAACTGAGAAAAAGTTGTGAGTGGTTGACAAAGGCAATAGAGTGCAGTGTGTGCTTGTGGACTTATAGAAATCTCAGGAATCTACAGAAACCTTCACCGTGAGAAAGTGGTGTGTGTGTGTGTGTGTGTGTGTGTGTGTGTGTGTGTGTGTGTGTGTGTGTGTGTGTGTGAATGGGAAAATACTTTATATACAGAGGAGTGTCAGGTATCAGGGTTTAGGCAAGGAGGAATGTATACAGTATGTATTTGAAATGAAAATAACACAAATGTATGAAGGAGAAAGCTGAATTAGTTTCTCATATTTTAGCTTTTTAATTCATTTTATATTTTTCTTACTTGTCGTCCTTCGAGGTGGACCCGAGTGTCACAATCCTTCATCACGCCTCACTGACGACACAGCGACATTTGATTAGCCTTATCTGGAAACGGTATTCATCCCCTTCTTCACAGAGAATTGTAGTTCCTATATACAGGTATGTGTGCGCGTGTGGGCGCAATTTAACTGCGTTTAAAGTTACACGTGTCTATCTATCTATCTATCTATCTATTTATCTATTGCACATATGCGGTTATATTATCACATTATTATTGTATATTGGTTATATTAGTCATATACATATGACTCTGTTCTTCAGTTTACACACACAAACACTCTACCTCTCTCTCTCTCTCTATCTCTCTCCTTCCAGATAATGTCACTGTTGTACACTACTGTGAGAGTTGCTGTTAGAGAAAACTTATTAATACCTTTTGATCAATTAGAATGCAAAACTCTACAGCACTGTGGGATAAACTAGTTAATATCTTTATATGTTTCACTTTATTGTGCTGTGTATTATATACATACATAATATGTAATACATTATTTAATGCATAAATATACAGTCAAAAGTTTGGACACACCTTCTTCTTCATTGTGTATTAATAATGTAGACTGTAGTCAACAAAAAATGTGTTAAATAACCCAGTATGCGTTATATTTTTGATTCTTCAAAGTAGCCACCCTTTGCTTTAATGAGAGCTTCGTACACTCTTGGCATTCTTTCAATTAGCCTCATAAGGGAGTCAGCTTTTCCAACAATCTTGAAGGACTTCGCAGAAGTGTTGAGTACCATTTGGCTGGTTTCCTTCACTCTCTGATCCAACTGATCACAAACTATTTCAACCGGATTTAGATCGGGTGATTGTGGAGGCCAGGTCATCTGATGCAGCACGCCATTACTCTCCTTCTTGGATAAAAGAGCTCTTACATAACCTAGAGGAGTGTTTGGGTCATTTTCCTTTAGGAAAACACATGATGGTCTCACTAAGTGCAAATCAGATGGGAATGTCTGGGGTAGCAATGCTGGTTAAGTGTGCTCTCGAATTTTATCTAAGTCACCAACAGTGTCAACAGTGCAACCAAAAGACAATTTTTCAAGTCCATTCCTTGTGTTTCTTGTGCTTGATTTCTTAAAGTAACAGTGGACTGTCTTTTCTCAAGATAAGGCAGGAAATATCACAAACTGATTCTTTGCCGACCTGTCAATTGAAAACTGTAAAGAAAAGGAAAAAGAGTAAAAAACATGGACACACACACACACACACACACACACACACACACACACACACACACACAGTAGAAGCAGGCTCTGAGATTACTATAAATAAATCCAAGAGTATTGGAGAAAAAGATAGAGAACAGAGTCATGTGTTTGCAAGGGTTGGCAATATCCAGAGGTGTGGTGAAGAGATGGAAAGATAGATTGAGATGAAAAGAGATGGAAAGACTCGCAGCTCTGAGGTACTTGGTTCGATCCTGAGCTCAAGTTACTGCCTGTGTGGAGTTTCACAGGTTCTCCTCAAGTCTGAGTTACTTCATCCTCCATACTGTGAGCAGAAAAAGGAATCAGTGATGAACGAATGAAAATAAACAGAGAAATAAACATACACAAACGCATACATGGAATTATGGATAGATACCATAGATAGATAGATAAACAATCTATTTTTAAATATTTATTGTGTGTTTATACAATGGGTGTTCAAATGGGACTTTTGATTGTGCAGAATAACAGAACACAGTTCTGAAAGTAAAAAGTCCTCTTATTTATAGTTTTTTTACTAGTGCTTGGATAAGGTAGAAAGTTTTCTCCGTAGGCAGAGCCATGATTGGACTGCACATCTGAATTGTTGGCCTCCCAGGAACTCCTTTCATGGCTCTTTACTTTCAATTAAACTGTACTCCTACGCTGACCGTGGACCTGATAAAACACAGTGGACCAACACCAGCAAATGGCATCACTCCCCAAACCACCACTGACTGTGCAAACTTTACACTGGACCTCAAGCAACTTGGATTCTGTGGCTCACCTCTCTTCATCCAGACTCTGGGAACTTGATTTCCAAATGGAATGTAAAATTGACTTTCATCTGAAAAGAGGACTTTGGCCCACTGAGCAACAGTCCAGGCCTTTTGTCCTTTGCCCATGTAAGACCATACGACAGTTGTAGCCCATGTCCTGCATACGTCTGTGCGTGGTGGCTGTTGAAGCACTGACTATAGCTGTAGTCCACTGCTTTTGAATCTCCTCCAAATTCTTGAATGGGCTTTATTTTACAATCCTTTCAAGGCTGCGGTTATCCCTGCTGCCTGTGCACCTTTCTGCACAAGCAACATTTTCTACCACATTTTTTTCCTGTCCATTCAACATGCTTGGATACAGCACTCTGAACCAGACTGAAAGACCTTTAAAGACTCAGGAAATCTTTGCAGGTGTTTTGAGTTAATTAGCTTCATTAGAGTGTGATACCATGAGTCACCAATTTTGCACCCTTTCACAATACCCTCATTATCTAAAATCCTAAATTCTGGGTTTTCAATACTGTAGCTGTAAGCCATAATAATCAAAATGAAAAGAAGTAAACACATGAAATATATCAGTCTGTGTGTAAAGGATCTATATAATGTACATGTTTCACTTTTTGAATTGAATTACTGAAATAAATCAACTTTTTGATAATGTACTCATTTAGTGTGATGCACCTGTAAAGCGTGAGGAGTTATTTACTTTGTGCTGTAGTATTAACATTCCCTGCCTCTTGCCTCTTTTTTGTGTGTGTCGCCCCCTGCTGGGGAGGCAGTGATGACTACTTCCTGTTTCACTGCTTGTTCTAGAAAATAAAACAACACTTCTTGATACCTGACAACAGAACAGCGCAGGACAGCACATTTATTACAAAAAAAGTGTTTAGTGAAGCAATGTGTGTGTGTGTGTGTGTGTGTGTGTGCATATTGTGTATTGTGGGCTGGTGTCAGGTCAGTCCCTAGATGTTAAAGAGTCTGATGCCATGGGAGGAAAAACTGTTGCAGTCAGATTGTGTGGCCCAAATGCTTTTGTACCCTTTTCCAGACAGCAGGAGTAAAAGGTTGTATGTTTGTAAGGGTTGTGTGTGAGGGAATATGTGTGGTAATTTACAAGACTGGGGACTGGGGACTATACAGCTGCATAGTGTGGTGTCAATGTCTAAGAAAGATCCAGACATTCTTCGCAGCTGTCCTCACCAGCTGTCACTTTGAGCTTGGTGTTGAGGGATCAGTTGAGGTTCTGGACCAGATGAACAACAAGGATTCTGGTGCTTTTGATGATTTCCGTGAGGGACCTGGTGATGTTCTGGAGTCTGAAGTCAACAGCCATCTCTTTAGGTTTGTCCACATTCAGAGACACATTACTGGATCTGTGCCAGTCTGTTGGCCAGTGCACCTCCTCTCTTGTGCAGCACCGCCCCTTCCCAGACCACTGGCATCAGGTGACACCCAGGACCGGAGGCCTGGTCCTCACAGTAAGCTGAGATAGCTTCTCCAGCAGATCATCATGCAGGTTGGTTCTGATGTCCATGTGGTGTAGAAAGAAGTCTGTGTGCCAACTTGGAACTTCTACACAAATCACACATCTATCATGTGTATAAACCACCATTACAAAGCAGCAAATCTACTGATGCTCAACGTGTTTTCATCATTATTTTGTTCCCTACATTCTATCATTCCTTCTTTCCTTTCTTCTTTCTTTTGCTCCTTCCCTTCATTCTTAGTTCCTTCCATCCTTGCTACTTTCTTTTTGCCTTTCACCACTCCTTGTTTTCTTCCTTCCTTCTTTGCATTCTTTCCTTGCTTCCCTCTCCCCCTATCCTTCCCTATACTGTATGGTTAGATTTTTTCATCCTTCCTTCCATCCATCCATCCATCCATCCATCCATCCATCCATCCATATTTCTTGTTTCCTGGCTTGCTTCCCTTCTTCCATCCACCATACATTGTTTTCTTCCTTCCTTATTTCTTTGGTTAATTCTTGATTTCTTCTTTCTTCAATTCTTCTTTCCTTCCTTTTTGACTTCCTTCCCTCCAGAGTCTCTCACAGAGTATGGGGTGGAAAGATCAGACCGGTTTATACCATCTCTTAAAGGATGAAAAAGCAAGCAGTTTATTTTTAACACTCTAACAGTGTATTTAATATCAGCCCAGCTTGTGAGAGTGTGTGAATGTGAGAGTGAAAGATAGAGTTTTCAACCAGTGTGGTGCATGTTTCCATGTGGCCTTGAGTATCTCTCTCTCTCTCTCTCTCTCTCTCTCTCACTCACACACACACGCATACACACATATACTGTATACAGTGAGCATTAGTTATATACTTCTATATTGTTCTATGAAAAAATGTGAGCAAGATTTACAAAGAAAAACTGACCCAAAGAGAGAGAGAGCGAGAATGAGAAAGAGAAATATGTTTGCTTTTAACGACTATTTCCTTTTAATCATATTTTGTGATACAAACCACTTTATTAATGTTTTTAATCATAAGTCAAACAAACAAATACAATACTTCAGGAGTTGTGGGAGGGGGCAAAAAAGGTGGAGGGAGAACAAAATGAATGATAAGCAAATCACAGGATAAACACGTAAACCAAAAAAAAAGATCATACACACTTGGTGTTGCATACAGTGGGGCAAAAAAGTATTTAGTCAGCCACCAATTGTGCAAGTTCTCCCACTTAAAAAGATGAGAGAGACCTGTAATTTTCATCATATCAGCCCCGAAAGAATCACTGCTCTAGAGGAGATCTGCATGGAGGAATGGGCCAAAATACCAGCAACAGTGTGTGAAAACCTTGTGAAGACTTACAGAAAACGTTTGACCTCTGTCATTGCCAACAAAGGCTATATAACAAAGTATTGAGATGAAAGTTTGTTATTGACCAAATACTTATTTTTCACCATAATTTGCAAATAAATTCTTAAAAAATTACATCTTTTTAAGGGAAGAACTTGCACAATTGGTGGCTGATTAAATACATGGCTTCCAATGACATAAAACTTATCACTTTGTCAATTCTTTAACAAAATATATAGCAGCAGTCCAAGCATTAATTTTTCGAGGCGTAGCTTTATGAAATGTGGCTGTGGCACATTCCAAGATAAAAATATTTTTAAAAAATGGAATGCCATTGATATTTCTCTTTTGTTGTAAACTAAGAGTGATGTTAGAATCATCTAGTAACAAAAGTAAACCTGGGCGTAAAGGAATATCCACCTTAAAAAAGTATGAAATAAAATGGTGACAAAAACTCAAGATGAATGGCCATTCCTCCTAAAAATATGTATGTAATCTTCAATAGAGCTTGTATTGCATTGCAAGTTTTATCATTGGACAGTTTCACTGCATGGTGTTATATAGATTCTATGAATAAACCTAAAGTGTATCCATTCATTTAACTTTCCCTAAAAAGACACACACAGTCAGAGAGAGGCAAAGAAGGAGAACTGAGAGAGACCGGGAGAAATAGACACAGAAAGATAGACAGACGGAGAGAGACACAGACAGAAAGTGAGATAAAAGGGGACAGACAATAAGAAAGACAGATGGGCAAAGCAAAGGATGGTTCGACAGAAGGACATTGAGGATTGATGATGGGCAGTAGATGATGGATAGATAGACAAACATGGACAAATGAGTGGATTAGTGGGAATGGGCAGACAGTGCCCAAAGGACAGAGATAGACATGTGAAGACAGATAGATAAAAATAGGGACTGACATAGGTACAAAAAGGGAAAAAGGGCAGAAGAGGTAGACAGATAGACAGATAGACAGACACAGACAGACAAGTAGCTGGACATAGACAGGCAGATAGACAGACAAATAGCCAGACAGATAGACACAGGCAGAAAGACAGACATACAGACAGACAAATGAAAACAGACAAAAAAACAGACACAAAAAGGCAGACAGAGGGACAGACACAGATGGACAGATGTACACAGACAGATCGACAGGCATAGACAGACAGACTGACAAACAAAGATGAACAGACACAGACAGACAGGCAAAGACTAGCGGAGCTACCTTTACATGAATGGCTGCTGCACTAAATGAGGATGCTGCTACAACCTAGACCAGATTAGGAGAACAAAACTTTAAAACTAAATATTTTAGAGTTTTGGGGACATTGTTTGCTCTGAATGTCATCATCTTAACAACCAGAAATCAAACAATATTTTAGCACTAAACAAAATGTCTTCGTTTAACATTGCTGCTTCGATATATGTATTCGTCTGTGGCTTCCGTTTCATTCAGATTTACTTTTATTGTTGATGAATCAGATTTTGCTTAAAATATTGTTTTAAAATTGCTTAATTTTAGGCATGTGGAATTTTTTTGGGGGAAACAGCACAATCCTTGCACTTCACTCTAACCCTTTAAACCCTTCAGCCATCTTCTCTGACTTTCAGGTTATTGTAACCTGATGGTCTGTACTTTAAACGATACGTCAGAAATCAATAACATATTTTATAGACAGAAAGCCTGCCAGATAGATTCAGTCCATAACTAACCTGAAGAAGTGTCTCTTATTTTACTGATGTCATCATTTTTGGTGACGTGTTGTGTCAACTTCACAGACTTGGCCTATAGTACATCACGTTGCTGTAGTTTTGACGCATCTCTGCAGTCAGAGTAAATCACTTCATCTGAGTAGACTCACCATCCATCGTGCTCTTTTTCCACATACTGTAAATCAACACAGCTCTCTGCCTCTTGCTACGGCTCTTGCTTTTGCCTCGCTCCAGGTTCCTGGGTGCACAGCTCAACTTTTGCCCTTTTTACATCTTATATGTGGTGTAGTGTAGCTGCTGTCTCCATGCTAACATTTAAAACTTATATCAAAGGTTTAATATCGACTATTAAGAAATATAAAAAACTGTTGATGAAAGACTGTGCCAAGTGGAATTATTTTCATGGATCTTTCATGGACAAAGTGATAGAAAAAATGCGACAATAAGAGAGAGAAAAGACAGAGAACGAGAAACCGATACACATGAGAAGAGACCAAATGAGGCAAATGGTCAGACAGAGGGTGAGTGTGATGGTGAAGATGAAGGAGATAGAAACATGAAGAGATAGAAAAAGTTGTGAAAGAGATGAACAGAATAAGAGACAGGTAGTGTGAAAGACAGACAGGATAGAAACATTGAGATAGGGATGAAGAAAGAGACAGAAGAAGCCAGAGAATGACTGAAAAACACAGACAGAGAAATAGAGAGAGAGAGAGTTTTTGTCCTACTATTCCATCCATAGTGATGGAGAGAGAGTTGGACGGACTTAAAGGAGGCAGACCAAGATAGATACAGAACTCAATACTTTGTGTTTTATGTAAATTTATTGTTTTTAAGGTCTTTCAGCCCTCTGAGTCAGGAGCGTTTAGCAGATCCGTTGCTAACAGTACAGATGGGTGACCGAGCGATCTTGTCTATGGTTATTGGTTTAAATCCCTCAGGGTTCAGAAGCTCTATTTCATGATCCATTTCCTTTAGGAGCAGAGATGGAGTGGGTGTAGATAAAGGACGAGAACTGACTGATGGATTTCTATCTGTCAGTGAAAAGCATATCGCCTCGAGACTTGGCTCCGTCCTTAATGCTAGTGTTTGAGAGAAGTCTTCTTTCTGGAGTTCATTCCATCAGGACTGTAGACGGAGCAATATTAAAAGCTTGTGTGGTTTTGGAGAGATTACACACATACATACATACACAAAAAATCTGAGCCAAGACATAAAGAGTTAAGTCTTCATGTTTACTTCATAATGATACGTTTCTGAATGTAAGTCGTCTCAGGTTTTTTTTTTATATTATATTTTTCTATACAATTATTTGTTGTTCTCTGTTATAATTACACGAAATCAGTTTTGATCCGTTTTCGCAATCTCGACTGACTTCCTACAATTTGTTTGTAGAAGCTGAAGCGGCCATCTGGTGGAGGGGTTTCTGTATCATGTTGTCTTTGTCCCACATGTTTCAATTTTTTGTCCAATATGTAAATAAATAGCACCTTTTTGTACCAAAGGTGTTGGTCTCTGCATGTGTTCATCCAGCACATGCAGAGACGCACAAGCGATAATATGATTTGTGATTCATTCATAAATAACTTCTTAAATAATTCACCAACACTTGTAATTGCACTTACATTTCTAAACTCCTAAATTCACTTCCATTTGTAAACAACTTCTGGAGTGTTTCACATTAATTTGTAAATGACTCTCACACTGATTCCCATACATTTGCCAAAAACATTTGTCAGAAAAATTTACCTCTGACTCTTACAAAGCACTGGGACTGGAGACTCCTTTCTTCACCTCTGTTTTGGAGGAGCATGTACTGTAGACATGTTCTTGATGCCAGTAAGAGGCTACTAATAATCCTACGTGTTAAAATTATTTAACAAGATGTCTTGTTAAACATGTTTCCTTACACACGTGTCTTGTTAAGCGTGCTGCATTAATGAGCCTTTCAGCTCGACCTCTGTATGAAGACATTATTGTGTACAATGTTCATCGTGATATGGGTGTAATGAGGACAGTGAGGAGTCCTGCTGCTGCTTCTTCTTCTTTGCTCATGTCTGCTGTAATTGTGTTCGTGTGAGACAGCTGGAGTTGGAGATTAATTCTCATTTAATGCTCTACAGCTTTATCCTTCTCTTTTTTCCTCATCACTTCTGCACCCACGTGTGGTTTACCACTCACTATCTGTTTAACTTATGTCCAGGCTTCAGATGCTTTTAAGTATTATCCTCCCAGCTGTGTTTTGTTCTTTATTAGACTCTTTTGGGGACTATCAACGAGTTTCTAGCAGAATTCCGGTTGGATATTTAAACAGACTTTTTAGCAAAATTGGAAGTGTTCAATTAAATTTGATAGTTTTCAGGTATAGACCTGACTTTTTAAGCATAATCCACAAATTTGTAATAGGATTGAGGCTCCAGGAGCGTAAGGTTAGCCTGCTTTATCCACTCCACAATCAGCTTTAATGTGTGTTTGGGGTCACCATCCAAGTTTCGAACCTTCTTTGTAGTTTTGCTGAAGAATTCTGAGGTTCCTCTCCTTCTTCATGACTCCATTCACTTTGTAAAGTTCACCAGTTCCACTGGCTGAAAAACAGCCCGAGAGAGTGACACTAGCATACATCACCATGCATAACAATTCCTACAGTGTTCTTGTCTCACCTTTATTTCTTGAAACTTACCTGTGGTCCAAGCGTTTCTCCAGAAGGCTTTTTCTTTGGAACACAAGGTTTAAAAGAAAAACTTCAGTCGAGCTTGAAGGTGTGGATTTTGGAGCAGAGGCTCCTCTCATGGACAGCAGCTTTGGTGATGTAGAACTAGACTGAGTGTAGACAGTGACACTGGTGTTCCAGAAGCTTCTAGTTAATGGCAGGCCTGTGTTTTTGTGGTTCCTTAGTCTAATCAGGTGAGGGTGACAGTTTGGGTCTTCTTCTAGAACTTTGCCTAATAACTTGTACTTACATACAATAACTTAAACTAATCTTGGAATCTGGAGTCCAATTATAGCCGAAGAATAAACCCTTCTTATGTTGCAGAGAGAAGCTACCAGCCCATCATCACTAACAGGAAGCTGAGATGCCTTTGGCTCGGCAAATACAAAAATATTTCAGGACTTTCAGCAGCAGTGAATTATAAATCTGAATGTGTATGTAGATTCTCGACCCAAAATAACCAAAAATAAATTAAACCTTGTGTTCCAAGTTCTTAGGGTTTCCTTTTTATTAAAGATGGAATAGACCAATACAAAGAACTCCTTTGTATTGGTCTGTCCATGATAACCGCAACTGCATAAACACAACTGCATAATATCCTCTGATGGGTCATGGGAGGCCTGGGGACTTAGGGCACTAGGTGGGGTACACACTATAGATGGAGTGCCAAATCATCACAGAAGCACACACACGCACACGCACACACACACACATTATGGGCAATTTGGAAATGAAAGATAGCCTAATTTGCATCTCTTCAGAAACCAAAGTACCTGGAGGAAACCCATCAAGCACGGGCAGAACAGGCAAACTTCCTGGAGGGGCAAAGCCACAGTAGTAACCACTGCCAGCACTATTTCAAGTCTTCTGTTTATTCAATTACGTTTATAACGGAGTCCTTGATTAATTCGCCTACATTTTTACATAACTCCTTCAGCATGTCGCTTATATCCTTACACGCCTCTTCCAGGATTTTCCTTTCATTTATAATTGACTCCACTTTTAAATGAAGTCACACAGATTTATAAATAATTCATAAGATGGATTATTTAAAAAATGAATTTTGTAAACAACTTGAGTGAGTCATTTAGAATTTTAAATATTTTCTGTGGTGGTTGATTATGTCTAAAAATTACTCATCTAGTGAGTCATTTACATTTGTGAAAAATCGCCTTCGGTTGGAATGTCTATTCTGGATATTTTGTGTGCATGTGTGTGTATATATCTAAATGTTCTCTTGTACAGGGAACAAAATTATGGTATTATTGACACCTAGGAGGTCACATGATATATATCCTCACTTTTGCTTTATGATGGCTTGGGTTTGAACTGAATTTGTTCAGAATATTTCATGCAGTCATCCAGTGCACAAGTCAGCTTAACTAGTAGGCAGCATGGTGGCTTAGTGGTTACACGGTGGCATCTCATAGTCCAAAGACATGAAGATTAGGCTAATTGGTGATTCAAAATTGCCCGAAGTGTGTGTCCTGCAATGGATTGGCACCCAGTCCAGGGTTTATCTCATCTTGTGCCCTAAGTCTCCTGGAATAGGCTCCAGGCTTCAGTAGTACACTACTAGCAATAAGACTACAATGAAACACACATGACTTAGATACCATGCAGGTGTAGACATCCACTAATGTAACTAGAAATGTGTTGAACTTTTTAGGATATAAAAGCTCAGTATGTAATGTGAGTCTGCATGGATGATAATTGATGTGTGTCACACGTACAGTAGCATGAGGACAGAGAGAAAGGAAAAATATCTATAGCGCATAATTAAAATAAAACCAAGTTTCAGTCACTGTCGTCCTTTTAACCTTTAGAAATCCCCTTTACATTAAAAAAAGGATGAAAATAAAAATTCACAATGTGTGTCTGCTTGTGATAGTACAAACACAAAGTGGAGCGGCATAAAAAGGCCATGAATGAGAAAGAAAAAGGAAGAGGGGGTGGCAGCTGTGTGTGTGTGTGTGTGTGTGTGGGTGTGTATGTGCGTGTGTGTTAGAGAAAGAGAAAGTGAGAGCTAGAAAGAGAGGCACAGTCAAGCACCAGGTGAGAGGCAGTTAAGCTAAATATCTAAAGATGGTGTTTACTTTTTCCTTCGGTATACACACACTCCAGGAGCTTTAAACTCAGAACAGGACTATAGACAGGAAGCAGGAGTGCTGCAGGTGACTTTCTTTAACAGCAAATATATGTGAACATAATAAAATAAACTTGAATATAGCTGTTTTGTGGAGGTTTAGGAATTAAAGTACCTGTAGGGCACTAATACACAGTAGTGAATACATGGTGTTTTTCAATTGTTTGCAGAATGTCTGCGAGATTCCAGTTTTTTGTTGCCGTAGATTTGGCTCATCTGGTTCCCTGAAAGAGGAGAGACAACCACGGCAAGGCCAGAAGGGGGAGGGGAAACAATGACTGTGAGGCCAAGGGGGCGGGTGGCTACAATAAACAGAAAAGCAAGAAAGCAGAGTGAGGTCTACAATCGAGTAAGGAATTGGAGCAACATCCTTAGCCTTGCAGGGAGGAGAAGTAACATCCTCAGTCAGCCAGTTCGAATGAGCAACATTCTCAGTCATCCAAGGAGGTGGAGTAACATCCTCAGTCAGCCAGTGCGATGGAGCAACATCCTCAGTCAGCCAGGGAGACAAGAAAGTGGGCAAGAATGTACTGTAGGTGGATGTCCTCAGCCAAGCAGGGAGGAGGAGCGTCATCCTCAGCAGAACAGGCACACGGAGCAACGTCCTCAGCTAGCCAGGGATGCGAAGCAAAATTCAGTGAGGTGAAGCAACATCATCAGCTAGCCAGACAGGGGGCCAATGTCCTCAGTTAGCCGGGGAGGTGGAGCAACATCCCCAGTCAGTCAGAGAGATGGAGCAACATCCTCAGTTAGCCAGGAAGGCAGAGCCATGTCCTCAGTTAGCCAGTGAGGTCAAGTGCTTTTCTCAACCAGATAGGAAGACAAACTCACAAAGTCCATTGAACAAAAAGGTAAAGATGTCCCCTGCTATGATTGTGGGTGTAAGGCCACTGTCTCTGTTAAACCATTCAATCCCACCTGACACAAAAGCTACAGTTGTCTCCCCAAAATAATGAGCGATGAATTGATTCAAAATAGCCTGGTTCTGGTTGAGTTATTAAGCTTTTTAAGATTAACTCATCCTCGACCAAAATGTTTTCAAGAAATGTCAAGAAATTCGAAAGGGAGACAGATGCAAGTCTAAAAATGAGGAATTTTAATATTAATAACAAAAAAAAAAGAAAAAAAAGCAGAACATGACAGAGACATAATTCTAATTAGTCATTAGGTGTTGATTCATTTTCAGCTTGGAGAGTAGTGCAAATGCAGTGCACCGATCCTGTACTGTATCGTGGTGCCTGGAGTCTATCCCAGAGCACTTATCCACAAAGCAGGATACACACACTCACACAGCCAATCATACAATACAGACATTCTGGAAATGGCAGCAAAACCTACTGTGCATGTCTTTGGGAGGAAAGCGAAGGAACCCCACCAAGCACTGGAGTGCATGCAAACTTCACGCATCCAGACTGGAGGAGAGATTTGAGCCCTCAACTCAATGGAGGTGTGCGGCTTTATATTTGTAATGCAATAATTTGAAATGCAATATAGACCCTACAAATAATATAAACACTGTATACAGCATATCTGCTCCTGGATGCGTAAAGGGCATCCAAGTCAGGGAAACTTGTCCTGGGGATCAGACCACTGATTTACATTTACATCATGTTGGATGCTTTCTCTTCTCATACAGAATGCATGATCTATCCCTGGCTAGTGACTCTTCACTGTGATGTCCAGGCTCCTATTCATGGCATCAATGAGGGACATCTGTTCGTGCGGCTGGTGGTGACAGACCTTCCACCTCCATGAGGAAAATCATTTCTTAATGCTAATCAGAAAAGTGGAATAGTGTAAAAAGGAATTGTCAGATTCCATACATTTTAACTAGAGAGGTACATTTCCTGAAGAAAATGTGAGTGGTGCTTGCCGTGGCAAGTTAACGTCATGCTAGCAAAATGCTAAGCACTCTAGCATCATCTTAGCTATATTTTCATGATGTTGCTAGCAACATGCTAATATAGCTAGCAGCATGCTAGCAACATGCTAATCATGTTAAGAGAAGAATGCCAATGTAGTTAAGTAAAGTAAAGTGCTAAGTTTTAAACTCTAAGTGAGAAAGAGAGAGACTGTTAATCAATAAACAGCTATGAAGACTTGTTACTATAGTAACTCCTGTCAGTGGCGGAGGGGTGTGGGGGCACGCACAGTCCTCTGGGTTAGACACAGAGAATGGCAAACAGGAATTAAGCTCTCAAACAAATGCTTCCCAACAGAATACTGTAGGTCTGCTCGCAAAAATTCTTTCACCATGATTGGCAGGAACTTCCAGACCACAACATATTGAATTCTCATGCCTGTAGATGTTGTGACAGTGTAAAGTCACCCTACCGTGTTGAATTTGAGCCAAAAATTGAGAGCAGTTTTAGAATGGTCATCTATGGGGGAAAGAGAGGGAGGAAGCTGCGCTCTGATGGCATTTGTGAGAAAACCGTAAATCTGATCTCAATGAGGAAGACACTGGATGAAAGAAGACAACAATAGCTATGTTCATAGCTACGATGTATAAATTATACATGTAGGGAAAAAGGTTTGGGCAGCAAAGAAGGAGAAAGACCTTTTTTTTCAAATTATTCTCCATACTTTATGGCAGTTACGAACATTCAGCGAAAAATCTCAATTTTCATAAAACTTAAACTGCTCTTGTGAAACAACCATAAAAGATATCAAAACATGGATTTGGTCAGTAAAAGTCCAAAGTCTTGTGACCCATATAAAGCTTAAATGATGTTTCTACGACAAAGTATGGCTGAGCGGTAGTCCTTCAAAGTGGCCTGGGTTGGCACCTTTTTTCGGGCCCTTTCCCATTGAAATGAATGGGGAAAAATGGGTCGTTTTTTGGGAATTTTGGGAAAACCGTGCGACGAATCCCTACCAAAAGTCATAGCACCCCATTCCCGAATAAGCCGCAAGATTTGACACCTCTACGACAAACGGTGGGATTTTTCTATGGGATTTTTTCCCCATTAAAAGTCAATGGGGAAAATTTGGGGACCTCTTGTGCCCCGGGGGTAAGACTTATACCCTTGTGCGGGGTATCTTCTGAAACAGGTTGCAAACCTCTTCAAATGTGGTAAATTTTACGTTTCTACAACATTCCCTCTCTGCGCTACAATCCGTCAAAGTTGGTCTCAATGTTAAGTCTATGGGACTTTTTGGGGACTCCTTAGAAAAGTCATAGCACCCCATTCCCGAATAAGCCGCACAATTTGACACCTCACTCATGGGTCTACAACAAATGGTGCGGGACTAGTTACGCGCCGAACTTTTGTACGGAAGAAGAAGAATTGGAAGAAAAAGAAAAATAATAAGCCTGTGAGATAACAATAGTAGTGCTTCGCTTCGCAAGCACCACTAATTACAAAAGCTGTAGCATCAACAGTTACATACTGTTATATATACATGTAACTTGGACATACAGTATTGGTACTGTATCTGAGATCCTTTTAAAGAAGTTCTCTCAGACTGCAATTGGTTAATCCAAATCTCAATTTTATTAAGAATTCTAGTAATTACAGTCATAATCACTTATTTAACATTTGCAAACATGGTATTATCTGCTAAAACTTACTATATTATTTCTTAGAGTTTCCTGACAAATTTCCATCTTTTAATTGCAGTTTCTCATTCGCCCCTTACCCCTGCCTCCAACCGCTGGATCCTGCTGTAAAACCAAAGCACAGGAAGACAAAAAAATCATAACCCTACAATTTTACTTATGCACAAGTTTGATTTTCTGACATTCGATACGGTGCATGTTTTCTGTAGAAATTTAATAGAGTTATGTTAAAAGTTAAAAAGCTGTGAAAAATAGAGATTTAGCTGTAAACATAAAGTGTCCTCTAAAACATATTCATGAATTTTGTAAAACATAGTCATTAAATGTTAATAAGATTTTGTGTCAAAGTTTATATGGAAGTGGATCTGCAGTTTATTTTCTATAAACTGCTCCTGTACTCACTGTTTTCAGAGTTTTGAGAATGTGCCTTCAGGCATGAGAACCCAGCAGGAAACCTAACCCTGGATGTTGTTCACTTATACAACAGTTGTATTTAAGTTGTGATAATCTCAACTTACTCAAAACACAACATCGGGACAACATTGTTTTTAAAAAGATAGAATGGCTTTGCCAAAATGGCGTTAAGATAACAATGAATGCATGAACTCAAAACAGTGGTTTAAATTCAACCTCAAAACAGCGAAATATCAACATTTATTTAATTAATAAAATGATTAACACTCTGTTTAATTTAATTTAATTTTTTTTATTACAATGAATAAAGCAAAACCAGGGCTAGTGATGGCCCTAGAGGAGAAGGAGAAGCAACAATGTGGAAGTGAAACAAAAAGTAAAACACATCTTGTAAAGTATATCTATTCTGCAGTATCTCACCTAGCTTTGCGAAAACATCTACACTACTGTTCTTTAATATGGAGGTCATACAACATAATGTGGCACAGTGGGGTAGTGGTTAGCACTGTGGCCTCGTCTCTCCAGGGTCGAGGGCTAGAGTCCTGGGTCTGTGAGTTTGTGTGTGGACATGTTCTCCACCTGCTTGGTGGGTTTCCTCCTGGAACTCCTGTTTCCTCCCACAATCCAAAGACATCTAGAGTACATTAATCGGTGTTTCTAAATTCCTTGTAGTTTGTGTGTGTGTGCGCTTTGGTGCCCTGCATTGCATTGGCATCCTGTCCAGGTTGTAGTCTTCCTAGTGCCCTAGAAAGTCCCCTGCACAGGATAAGCACTATAGAGAATGAGTGAGAGTATATGGTACGAAAAATTGTTCAGTGTGTGGACCATTAAATGGAACTAAAAATAGCTAAAAGTATTGTAATTGTTAGCAAATTGCTGTGGTGTAGGAGGAGTAAAGCATGATGAGGGCTGTGCTGTTACAGAAAAGTGACTCATTAAATGCATCACGGATTCATGTGTCAGCGATTCATGTCCCTGTGAATACTGTTGCTCTAGAAATGATAAAGTATTAGAAGGAGAGCATTAATATAACTGTGTTTTTCACCTGCACTATTGTCAGATCTGCTGTTATACAGTAGAAAACTAATCAGCACCTTCTGATTTGAGAAAGTCAGTCATGCTGTGATATTCATTGAAGTCATTGTATAAAGAGTCTGTGTCAGACAGGTTGAACAGGAAGCTTGCACACACACACACACACACATATGCACATAAACACATAATGCTACACTAAATTACTGAATTATTGAGTTATTGATGTAATGATTTAGTGAGTTATGGGGTTCCTATGTTACTAAGTTACTGACTTGCTGTAACTTTCTGTATTAAATAATAAAGTTATTATTGAGATATTGGGTTAGAGTTACTAGATTATTGAATTATTGAGTTACTATGTTATTGATTTTTTGGATTATTGAGTTATTGCTATATTGAGTTAGTTAATTACTGAGTGTTTGAGTTAGAATGCTATTGAGTTATTGAGGTTATTGTGTTACTGACTTATTATGTTGTTACATTATTGAGATACTGAATTATGGAGTAACTGAGTTACAGAGTTAAAGTTGTAGAATTACTGAATTAATGAGAAGCAGAGTTAATACAATATTGAGTACATTAAAAGTCAGTCATTCAGTTACTGACTTATCGAGTTATTTATGGACTGTTTTAGTCAGTTATAGAGTTCCTAAGTTACTAAATTACGGACTTATTGATCCTTACTTAATCTTGAGTTATTAAGTTATTGAGTTACAACATACTGAGTTACAAAGCTATTGATGTACTTAATTTTTCAGTAACTGAGTAACGTATTAAGCCATTAACTAGTTATTGAGTTATTGACTTATGGAGTGATTGAGTTACTTTATTTCTGACTCACTGACTAATTGCAGTCAAAATTGCAGTCTAGAAAGTGTTTGTGTGGTTGAAGGTTTTCATCAACAGGTAGAAGCCACACCTATTTCTACCTAATAAATTAGATAGTCTTTGCTTTCATTAGACCATCAGGTGTGGCTTCTGTGACCCCCGTTGGTCCATTCTGGATAATATTTCTCATCCCTGAGATACTGAGTTATTCTGTGATGGCTGCAATGTGGCAATGTGACCACAGAGGGTGCTGTGATCCTGCTCATACTCACTGACACACTCACTGCAGAGACAGTTACTTTTCCTTACACACCTGTGATTATTCACACCTGCACACACACACAGCAAGATGTCCAATCTCACGGAAGAGCTCCTGTAGCACAAATTGCTAAAAAAGTTAATAATATATAGGAGTTAGAACACAGCACATTGCAGTTTGTTGAATATGGGGGTTTGCCTAGCTGCAGACTGGTCAGGGCCCCATGATGACCCGTGTCCACAACTGAAAGTACCTACAGTGAGTATATGAGCATCAAAACTGGACCATGGAACAACAGAAGAAGGTAATATAATGTAATAAATGATGTTTTCTTTAACATCATGTGGATAGCTGTGTGTGTGTTTGTAGCTTACTTGGAGAAGAGGATGCACTATGGGGCACCAGGATGCTCTATGGAAAGAGGCCAACCCAGGGGAGGTGTTGTCATACTCTGGACAATTTTGTGCTGGGAAACCTTGGTTCCTCCCATTCAAGTGAATGTTACTTTAACATGTATCACCTACCTTAACATTGTTCCTGCAAGCATCTTTGGAATGTGCTGGACACCCACATGTAAATCCATAGAGGGTCCACCTTGTAACTTACAGAACTTAAAAGATCTGCTGCTGATATCTTTGTGCCAGATACTACAGCACACCTTCAGAGGTCTAGTGGAGTTCAGGCCTCGATGCTTTAGGGCTGTTTTGAAGGCACAAGTGGCACTACACAGTATTATGCAGGTGGTTTTAATCTTATTGGTGAAAGAGAGACACAGAGAGAGAAAGTCACGTGGCGAGGCAAAGAGATATCTGTATATAGAGGCAAAGAGACTCAGAGGTAGAATGTTGGGGAAAGAGAAATAGAGTCAGACAGGGATACATATAGACATGCATAGACAGATATTATTTGAAGAGAGAGAGAGAGAGAGAGATACAATATGTATAAGTGTTCTTAAATGTGGTGTCTCCTTCCGCCTCCCTCCATCAACCTTCCCTCTCCTCTTCCTCCGCCTCCTGCTTCTACCGTGAAGCTCGGTGCAGTGTGTGTGTGTGTGTAAGAGAGTGCGTGCTCGCGCGCCGTCCGTGTGCGCGCGTCTTTTGGTGTGTGCGTTTCCCTCGCGCTCTTTTTACGTGCCCGATCTCTGCGCGCGCGCTTTTGTGTATTTGCGTGCGCGCGCGCGCTTGAGCGTGCGCCCGTGTGTGTGCTGTGTATTTTCCGCTGGATTGTATTTCCCTGTGCGCGTCTCTCCGCTCCCGTGTGTCTGTGGATGCTCGCGCAGGAGGATGGAGCTGCTGGCGCTCAGCGTGTCGGTGCTGTGCCTCGCGCTCCTCCACCCGGCCCCGGCGCGCGCCGACTCAATCATCCACATCGGTAGGGGTCTGTCTGTGTGTGTGTGTGTGTGTGTGCGCGCGCGGATGGATGCGTGCATAAAAAAGTTGTTTGTTTATGTTTTTTCCCCCGACAATGAAATATTAATGCAGTTACATAGATGCGCTCGTGCCGAACTGATGACGCTTCTACATCGCGCGTGTGTGCGTGCGCGTATGTATAAGTCATGTCGAAGGTCTCTGCATCCACACACAAGCACACACGCAGAGGAACTTCTTATTTTCTCGAAAACGTACGTCAATAAAAGCTCGCGTTCGTACCTTTGTCAGTTTGAGCGCGCGCCTTCCGCAGAACCGGTGCGTGTCGATGCGGAAAGTTAGTCGCTTTGTTTATGTTGCCCAAATACACATGTTTATTAATTTAAATGCTAATAAATTGCTTATTTATACTGTAGACTTGAATGCTAGCGCGCGCTGTGTCACGTGCCCGATCTCTTTCCCTTGGTGATACCGATGTGCCTGCGTGCGCGAGCGTTTACTCTGAACTGAACGTGAGGGAAATGGTAATGTGGTGTGTGTGTGTGTGTGTGTGTGTGTGTCTTTAGCAGAAAGCGAGTCCACATGCTGCTGTGTGCCATAAAGTCAGTAACAGGTGTGTGTTTGTGTGTGTGTGTGTGAGAGAAGCTAAAGCTTTATTAACTAATTACCCACAATGCACCACTGTTCTCTCACTGCAGGGAAAAAAAACACTTCATTTTCATCAACGGGATCCAAGACAATCACACATTTGAGAGAGAGACAGAGAGAGTGGATTAAAGACATAAGCATTAATATTTCTCTATTGATTTTATTTTAACTTTATTCATTATTGTGTAGTGGAGAGTAAACTTTCATGTCATTCCTGTCTGAATCTGAAAAATCTGCTACAGTTAATCAATCTGTCCAGTTAACACACACGCACACACAGAAACAGAGAGAGAGGGAGAGAGAGAGGTGCAGCTTAGAGAGAAACGAAGAGATAGAGTCCTGTGTAGAGAGAAGAGAGAGCGAGACAGACAAACAGAGACTAACAGTGTGTGTGTGTGTGTGTGTGTGTGTGTGGACTAAGAGAGTGAGGGGGGGAGAGAGAGAGAGCATGGCCCATGAATATGTGCACAAGTGACAAATGTATTGTATTGTATTTTATTTATTGACTTATTTGCTGACTGATGTTTATCAGAATCTACAAGAGTTGAAAGCAGGAGCTCACTGTGACTTTCAGTGTTAATATCAGGATATTTACATCCAAACCAAGTGATCGATGTGGAAACTACAGCACTTTATATCTGCTCTCAGACCTTGGCCTCTGTATGTACTTTGTAAGTCTTCACCTGATTGTTGACTTTGACACAGATATGCCTGAAGGCTGCTCTTGATCTGGCCAAGTGGTGTTTCGTTTAGTAAGGAAAGAATAATTTCATCATCGCAGCAGTTGTTTTCCGTGCTCTTCCAGGTCTTTTGGTGTTTTTGAGTTTTGTTAGTGAACTATGAGGGAAAAAAAACATAAAATAAACAAAAAATAATTGTTTGCCACTCATAATCAAGGGAGAATGTTGAATTAAATGTGATATTGATTCAAGGTCATATCGCCCGGTACTACATGAGCTCACTAGTTTATTCTTTCTTTTTTTAAAAATACCCCAAGCATGTTATTCCACCACAGCTCATGTTAGCATTATTTTCCACTGTGTTTGGTTTGATAGTTAAGCTTCATGAGGCATGACGGCTTGCTCCCCTGGCAGTAACAAGTCTTTAGACTTTCACATGGCACACTTCGAAATGAACTTTTGTCAGCTTTATTTGTAAGTGAAATGATGAAGGAATAACATGGCTATGGCACAGCTGAGCAGCCAATTGTCCGATTACGTTTGGACTTTTGAACTCATTAATGATTTATTTTAAACCTACTCAAGTCTACGCTGATGTCCAAATATTTATGGACGTGACTATATTAACTGCGAGAGAGAGAAAACAAAGAGATTGAGGGAGGCAGGTATAGAAGTGAAAACACATTCGAAAGTGTATAGAAGAGAGAAATCTATGTATGTATGTGCGTTCGTGTGTGTGAAGCAGGTGCTGGTGATGTGAGCTGAGAGTGTCTCAGCTTTATACAAATTAGCAATGACCCAGCACAGTCTCTAATCCAAATGATTTGCTTGAATGATTACTCTGATTAATCCTATGGTGCACGTGGTCCGACGTTTTGTTGTTGTTGTTGGTTTTTTTTTTTACACAACTTTACTTTCTTGACATAAACAAAAAACAAACTACAGTACGTAGGAAGTAGCAGGGATTAGTGGTGTCAGGAATATAGCTAAAACAAAGCCTGGCACATAATCGTCATTTCTAAAATAACCTGTTTTTACTTTTTTTCGTTTATAATGTATGTGAAATACACTTTAAAGATTGACTACAAGCTGTTTTAATCAGATGTAAAAACAGTGAATGGACGCTACACAAAAGGTATTTAAGTATTTAGGACAAAATGAGTATTTAAGACAATTGAAGAAGGTTCAAATTATTAGCCTGCGTCAAGCATTGAAAAATACTAAGGAGTTTTGTCTGGAATTGAGTTAAGAACTGTCCAGTTCATCATTAAATCCTGGAAGATAGAGCTGAACCATCATGAATCAAAGGAACTCATGTGAGTGAGTGTGAGTGTGATCAGAGACTTGATCACACGTGTTTGGTGAAGTTGCATAGTAAAAATGATCAGTAGAAATCAGAAATATGTTTAATATTGAAAGTAAGAGCATTTCCACACACACAAAGCATTGTGAATACACAGGATTGGGACTAAACAGCTGCATGTCTTTAGGAAAACCACTTGTTAGTAAGACTCATTAGAAAAAAAGCATTCAGTTTGCTAGAGAGCACAAAAATTGGACTTTGAGTTTCAGATTGACCCTATTCCAGAGTGATGGGTGCATCAGAGTAAGAAGGGAACGCATGAAGCGATTCACCCATCATGCATAGTGGCCACAGTGCAAGGCTCATTCGGTGTTACGATCTGGAGTTGCTTCAGTCGCTCAGGTCTTGGCTCAGAAATGTGGCAATAAACTGAAGTCAGGTGATGACCTGAATCTACTGAATGACCAGGGTTTCACATCTATGGAGTTTTTTTTCCCTGATGGCGCGGCCATATTCCAGGACTAAGATTATTAAAGAGTGGTTCTGGGAGCATGCAAATTATTTTCAAACATGATCTGGACACCGTTATCAAAGCTAAAAGAGCATGAACTTTCCAATTTAATTGTAACCAACGATCATTTGTACTTTTCCCCAAAACACCTTAACATTTAATTAACAATGTACCTCTTTGACAATAGAAAATTTAACAATACTGAAATTATGGTTAATTTTTGGCTAAATTCGAGTGTGAGAATGTGCAAATGCATGCATAAGGATATTCTCAGATATTGCTATTGATTTTTCATTTATGGCCAACTCAGACCAGTTTAGGCACCAATAAATTAAATGTTAAACTGTGGTTGTGTTTTTGGCTGCCATTTTGCGCTCACACACACACACACACACACACACACACACACACACACACACACTGTATTTTGCGATATACTGCCATACGCTGTAGTCCAACTGGAGTCAGAGCAGATGATGGAAGAATTATAAGTAGCTCTAGTACATATTGTGATTTATTGTGATGTATTAATTAGGGCACATTTCTGCAGCGGAGACCTGACTTAAATTTTGATTCTGCTTAGTGTGTGTCCATGTCTGTTTATGAGACCTTTAGCAAATTAGCATGTACTAGTTATAGGCAGACGTTCCCTTGTGAGGGAACTGAAGATTGATGAGAAAAGAGCATTAGTAAGCAGTACATCAGCACAAAAGCACATTCAGCATTTCTCTCCAGCTCACAGCTCATCTGAATGAGACTCCACTCATGAGCCAGGCAAGGTAATTGCATCCGTCAGCCCCGGGATGTCCCCAAGTAACATGAACTCAAATCGTGACTTTATAAAAAGTCACTAAAAGGTAGGGTCAGTATCAGAAGCCAGGAGTGAGCTTGCAGTACAATGCAGCGGAGTGTTCTGAAAAACTCACAGATTAAATGACAAGCAACCATGAAACACATAACGATCTCTTCTCTGCCTCCTTTCCAACATCCAGTTATTTTTTCTCCACTTGGGTGTTTGTTCAGTCTCTTCTCATTTCAGGATTATTGTGTTGTGAGTCTCTTCCCTGTGTGCTATCAAACCTATACAGCTGGACCACAATGCAGCTGCACGACTTGTTTTCAATCTCTTCGTGCCTACCTTCTCTCCACTTGCTTCCTGTTGCTTCTTGCATCAGATTGCAGGCAAAAAATGGACCCCCGCCTACCTGAAGGCACTTATTAAACCTCACACTGGACCAAATTTCCTTCAAGCCACAGGCACAGAACTCATCTCGACACACCATTCCTCCTGTACTTCCTCTGAGTCACTAGATGTATTCAAATGTCTTCATCTCTGTAATATTTTCTCATGTGTGTGTCTGTGTCTTAGCTTCATTTTACATTTATTTGATGATCTATGTTCTGATTAGGAGGGTGTGTTATAAAAAAAAAAAAAACTTTCCATGATTCTCTATGATACACACATACCATAATGTCACTGTCCATGGTTCTGATGGTAATGTTATACTTGTTTCTTAAAGAGGCGCTGTCCTTGGTGCTGGTGATGGCACTGTCCTTAGTTCTTATAATGGCGCTGTTCTTGGTGCTGATGGTATTGCTGTCCATGGTTCTTATAATGGCGCTGTCCTCTGTGCTGATAGTGTCACTGTCCTTGGTGCTTAAGGTGGCACTGTCATTTGTGATTATAGTGGCACTGTTCTTGGTTCTTATTGTGTCACTGGCCTTTTTACTGATGGAGACGTTGTTCTTATCTCTGATTCTTCTTGGTTCTTATGACTGTTACCCTTCATGATTTTATTGTTGCACCCCCTGGATTCTGAAGTGGCATTGACCTTGGTTCTGGTGTCAGTGTTATTCTTGGCACTAATGTTTCCGCTGTCCTTGGCAATGAACACGATGATGTCACTTCTGATGCTGGTGGTGTCCTCAGTGCTGAATGGTTGCACTGTACTTCCTGGTAAATGGTGCCAGTATCCTTGGCTTTAACAGTGCTGCTGTCTTTGGTTCTTAATGATGGCAATGGCCTCTGTACTGATTAATGTGCTGTTGTTTTTTTTGTCAAGTGTAAAACTACATTTCTTAATTGCACACTCCCACAACAACATTACAACAACAGACAGAAATGCTAATATCTACATGAGTACCACAACGTTAAAAGAAAACTAGTTTTGCAGTTACTTGTCAAAATACTTTGCAGTTACATGTTATTTTTTATGTAGAGTGTGTCTATTTTACTAATGCAGTGTGTATGGGGGCTAAAGTGTATGTACCTAATATTTGCTCGATCCTGACCAGCTGGCAATCATTATTAGTAAATACTAGTGACATTCTCTCAGAAGTCCAGCTCTGTAAAAATCCATGTGCATATATAAATGTCACAGACATCCTTTTTTCCAAAAGGAAGATTCCATAAATCAATTCAAAGACACATCTTCAATTCAGTGTGTGAGAAGCTCATGGAGAAACAAAACAAACCATCCCTAAGAAGTGTAACTGAGATGTTATTATAAAGTTCAGGTGTTTATTTGATTGATTGCTATTTGATTTCGGTGCAGGTGCGATCTTTGAGCAGGACGCTGTTCGGGACTCAGAGGTGTTCCAGCTGGCCATTTCTGATCTGAGTCTGAGCGATGATATCCTGCAAAACGAACGCGTCACACACTCCATCAAACTCATCGAAGCCGACAACCCCTTTCAGGCCGTGCAGGAAGGTGAGTGAGAAACGCTCTATCATCCATTAAGCAGGGCTGAGATTTCATCTGTGTGTGTGTGTGTGTGTGTGTGCATGTGTGTGTGTGTGTGTGTGTGTGTGTGTGCATGTGTGTGTGTGTGTGTGTGTGTGTGTGTGTGTGTGTGCGCAGTGTGGGTCTATGTAGGATGTCTAGTGTCTTGGTA
>JAOVVA010000002.1:25388910-25401268 GCA_028565275.1 Leiocassis micropogon | reverse complement strand
AGTACTGGGGTCCTGTACTGTACCAGTACTGGGGTCCTGTACTGTACCAGTACTGGGGTCCTGTACTGTACCAGTACTGGGGTCCTGTACTGTACCAGTACAGGAACTTTTAGTCTAGCTTTTTCGTGATTGGAGAGTGACTTGTAAAACAGGGGGTCCTTGTTGCTTCCACTTACCCACTCACAAGGATTCCCAGTTGTCCCAATTAACATGTACAGAAGAAACTCAGATGTAAATAGTCAGGCTGCAGTTTAGAGCTGGAATGTTGGCGTGGTTAAGACCACACCAGATTCTCTTGCAGTCCTCTCAGCGACAATCCTTGTAGTCCTGCTCCTAAACTTCACAGCAGTGGCTCTTTACCAGGCCATAGTGCCCCTGTCTGATACCATTTTACATTCTGACTGGACAGTTTACTCCACATTCATCCTTAAGACACAAGAAATATATTTTCCTACACCAAGCATTTCAAATGTCTGAAATAAATAGTCATGATCAGCAGTGTACCGAGCATTTTCCTGATTTAGTGAAAAAAGGTTGTATGAATTCAGGCTTATGTAAATCAGTTATAAGATGAGAAAAAGATAGTCCATTTGTTCATGCACTATTGTGTGCAGGCACAGTTTTAGAGAATTTGATAAGATCTTATAGAATCTTACAGGTAAGTGCTAACATTCTTTTGTTAAAGGAGCACTCCAAAACCTCAAACAAGCCTATGCCTTAATGATTAAACAAATGTGGTTGTAGAATTCCTTCAGCATCTGTTAATTCCAGGTGCTGGAATCCAGGTGGAATTTTACTTGAACAACAGTGGCAACTTCCCAAAGATAAAACTTTGCCAGGATACTCAATTTGAGTTGCTCTAACTTCTGTAGCTTCTCTTATCATTTCAGCTGCCTCTATTATTACGGTTCCATCAGGTCGTCTGATGTACATCATCCCACAGTAGTATTTTATTTTTCGCAGGCAGTTGAAGAAAAGGGCACTGGTGGCAGTCCTTAATGCCGGAGCACTTATTAGGGCTGCGTTGGCTGGTTCGTGAAGGAAGGAACTTAAAGCCTTTCTATCTTTCGACTAAGGACATTTTTGCTTTATGTTTGTCCACCCTTTAGTGTCTGTAATGGGTGTGCTGTGTATTTCCCACAAAATATATGTACTATCCATGCTTTTTGGGGTCATTAGATCTCAGTGATGTTCTTTAAAAACTCATGTGGCTTTGATTCCTCCCTGTGTCTGTCTAAAATGAAGTCTGGAGTTCAGTCCCATTACTGCCACTCTGCTGCAGGGCATTCTTTATTTTGTAAAAGAGCTTTACCAGCTCACTGCCCTTTATCGCTGTCATACACATTTATAAAGATAAACTGTATCCTTTTTATTTCTGCCTACACCATTTAAAACCTGCCCTGTTCTTGCTCTGTTACTCGTCTTGATTTCACCAACCATTCTGGTTGAAAAGTATTGCCACTCCGGTACTGCCATGATTGTGACTGCCTTTTGCTTCCACATAGCCCACTCGGTCTCATTAGCTGGATCATTGTGAGTCTCTTGTAGGAAAATTACATCAATGTTTCATCTGTTGTACCAATTCTAGTACTATTGCACTTTTATTTTTGTTCCTGCCACCATGGATTGTTTAAGACCCTATTTTTATCTTCTGCACTAGAGGTGGTAAAATGAGACAGGATGAACAGAAAGTCACCCACTGTGACACCTTGATTTTCTTTTAGCAAAGGACTTCTATGGCTTCATTAGATGGTTATCTCACTTTTTTTGGGTCATAGTTTGCTCTTTAATGTATCTTTACCACGTATACTATGAATTTGTGAACAACTAGTGAAAAAATATTGTCCCTAGCCTTGATAGATTTACCAAAATTCTTGTCAGAGTGTAAACTGCTGTCTTCCAAACTGTAACACACTGATGTCTGATATATCCTGCTCTTCCTGCATATCACCATCCTGCTCTGTTTAAACTTTGCTGATTCCCCTGTGCTGTATTACAAAGCACCCTCCATAGTGACTCAATGCCTTGACCCTTGTCTGACCCTGCTAGGCATGATTTCATTGTGGTACTGCACTCTATGTGGGCAGATTTTTGTTACCAGTGTACCTAGATGCAGTTCATCTGGCCTTCTCTTACACTGCTGGCTATTTCACTGAAATGAGACATGTCCTGATTAAGGATAAGGGGTGGGAAGTTTGACATTTTGTTCTTGTTGCACCCAGTAGAGTAATGGAATAAAGCTTTCCACTTACCTTTATGTCGTGTTCATTCAGACGGGGCATGAGTTCCCTTTCCTCTACAAACACCATCTTGGCTTTGTTCATCCGTGATGCCGGCAAAAAAAGTTTTTTTATATCCGATACACCAGGAGAACCTGATATCTCCTATCACCAGGAGAACCTGATCCATCAGATGTGTGAGGTGGAGCTCACCTCACACCTCAACCACTTGAAAAAGTGAGACCGGACAGGCTCAAATGCTCAGGTGAGCCGCGATCCCTGCACTCCTACATCAATTCCGCACAGCGTTAAATACACACCTATACACATGCCTGTTTATCCAATCATGTGGCAGCAGTTAACATCATAATAAAGAAAGCCTTATCTCTGTGGCATGGTTGTGAGTGCCAAATGGGCTGGATTGTGTATTTTAGAATCTTCTGAGAATTTCTCCCACATCAGAAAAAAAAAGAAGTGAATGAACGAGTCAAAGCAAAATGGCCAGATTGGATTTAAGCGGTCAGGAAGAATACAGGAGCTCATATAATTACTCTTTACAACCATGGTGAGCAGAAAAGAATCTCACCATGCACAAAAACTCAAACCTTGATGTGGATCAGTTGAAGACAACAACATGTTCCACCCCCGTCCGTCAAAAACACAAATTTGAGGCTATCATGGGCACAATCTGGACAGTTATCACGTGTTTTTTAAGCTGTCCCGTTTCAGTGAGTCTGTGCTCATGATAGTGTCCGTTAAAAAGACAGTGAGAGAGAGAAAGGATGAGGGAATTAAAGAGTGGTAATGGGAGAGTCCGAATAAAAGAGCGAAACAAAGCATAATTAAGGAGATCTTTTCTGACAGCACTGAAACTCTCCAATTTAAATAAATCTAAATTAGATTTGGTTAAATAAAAATCCTGACATATGGTTCAAACGTTTTAATTATCTAAAATGTATTACATACACGAAAACGACCAAACCTGAACTAATCAGAACTGAAAACCTGAAACAAGCTGCCAAAATGCACATGAAACCTGTTACACTGCACACTCAAGTCCAACACACCAACAGGCCTGACTCCATTTGAAATCAAATGATTAAATCAAAAATCCAATTTGCTGCTCTTAATGTATTCAGCATGATTCTGGGATGCATGTAGGTTATTTCCTTGAAATCTGGGCTCGCTGGTGGTATTCAGAGCCGCGTTAAGCGCGTGTTATCATTTTGTGTCATCAAATTACACAAATTATACATGCAAATTATGGTGTCCAAAACCATTAAAAAAACTGTCTGACATTACTACAAATTTACCCAGCAGTACGTTTTGGTCGTCAACTCGTTGTGTTTGCAAAAAGCACTTTAAAACAATATTATTACCAAACCAAGCCCGAGTAGGATTAAAACTCGAGTCACTGCAGTGAGATCATTGTGTGCTTAGCATTGGACCAATAGGGAGGCAAGGCTGTTGATGTTAGTAAATGCATGTAAGTATGTAACAATGAACACAATAAAATAATACCAGACAATAGAACCAACCATAATATCGAATCGCAAAGCAGCAGAAAGGGTTAAAAACCAGATGTGAGAGGTGTACTGTGAAAGTGGACTTGATGCAGTTTGGATGCTGTGCAAACATCTTACGGGAGCCTGATGCATGATATGAGATGCACCTGACACACTACGAGCAATTTTGGAATACCAGTTAGCCTACTCTGCATGTCTTTGGACTGTAGACGGAAACCGGAGTAACCTCTACTCACAGACAGTGCTACACCACTGTGTTGCCCCCGACAAATATAATAAAATTATTAATGACAGCATATTAATTTATTGTATCCATGTAAAGAAATGAGAAATATTTTAATTCTAAGTAGAGAAGTTGTAGCGCAGCCACATAAGGGGGTTGTTTATATACGCCAATTAAGATGGTAAAGAGATATAAAACCATCGGGCCTTATCAGCGACCCCTATACGATTTATTTTGTCCCCAAATGACTGTGTTTGGTTCCGGGGTTGAGCTCTCGTGAGCAGGCGCGCTTCCAGCGCGAGGGAATCCCGATGACGGGTCGGGTCACGTGTGCCAACATAAAAGAGGAACCGGCAAAGGACTCGGTGTGGAGAGATGAAGACATACAACGCTGTGGTTAAGAGAGAGAGAGAGAGAGATAGTTTGCCGCATCCAGAGGATTACTTTTCTCCAGTGGATTAATCTTTTTTTGGACTCCAACAATACCCCTCTCGTTCCGTTTCTCGTGCTCCCGGATTGAACATCTTAAACCGGTGAGACTGAGCCATCTCTCCCTGCCACCATCACACACACATAAACAATAACACGGACATTGGACTTTCATACATACATGCACACAAACTTACACCTTTTTTATTTTTTGTAAATATTTTGTAAACATTGATTTGTGGTGCACCTGGTTTGTTTGTTTTTCTGTGTCACTTAATACACTTTGGGTTTGTTTTGGAATTGTTGTCGCGAGTCTTTACTTGCTCCGTGAAACTCATACAACACCGGAAGTAAGTTTGATTAACCCCTATTTAGATTCTCGACCCTGTCGCGGTGTAACTAGCTTTGTTATCTTAGCCGAGCGTTACAAAGTTACTTCGTACTTATAAATAAGGCTTACTTTGAGAAGTGAATTTCTTCATGAATAAAATTATAAATAAACTGTAAGTGAGCTGTAAATGTAGCTCAGTCAGCTTATCCTTAAAACTCTGAGGCTGTTTTCTAATCTATGATTTCTAAATCTAATTCTTGTCTAATTAGGCAAACATGTTGTATCCAAATAACACAGAAACGAGAGTAATGCAACTTCAAATCCTGATGAAACACAAACGAATATGCACCACAGCATGGCTTACTACAAAAAAAAAAAAAGGCAAGTACATTATGAAAACTGAACCCTCAAAGCTGAATGGACAGATCTATGTACATTTATTTTTCCTATGGGGAGTTTAAAACCAGTTTGTCTCATATGTTTCCAAACCGGAGTGCTAATAACAAGCAGGCATGGGAAACACCACTAAGAGATAAAACACGGGTCGTTAGAGCAAGCATAACTCCAGCCGTCCGAGGTGAGGGCGTGTAAAATGTGCCCAGTGTGAGAGCCCAGTGTTAAGTGCTTAAATAAAAATGTTGAATAAATTGAGTAAAAAGTACTGTTATAAAAAGTCTAAACTAAACTAAACTAAATTTTTAGTGGGATTACAAAATATTTTCACAGCTGAAATAAAACAGGGAGTGTATTTGGCTGACGATGAAAGAAGTACAACTTATTGTAAACAAGGTAAGATACTCAAACTTACAAAAAATCTTTGAAGCTATCTCTTTTTCTTTTACTCTCTCTCTCTCTCTCTCTCTCTCTCTCTCTCACACACACACATCCTGTGGACCAGTGGCTGATCCACTTTGTTCGACTTTTTTTTAGTTTGTTAGCCCCTGACTGTGCTTATGAATATAAACAGTGATCATTTTTTGTGCATGATTAAACTCCAAATATTGTATTTTTCTCTGTCAAATATACATATAAATAATTTACTGCCCTCAGGGGTGTCATAGTGTGGGTAGGGTTAGACAAAATGGCTGGCTATGCGCCCAGAATGGGCGAGTCATGTGTACACGCAGAACCATTGCCCTTATTTTCAGATTCTCACGCCAAGCTTTTCTAAAAAGTTTGAAGCTATGTTTTCAGACATTGAGAAGTAAATCAAGATATTGATGCTTTTAATCATATCAGGCCTGTTAAAACATGATAAGTTGTTTGTGAGTTTCTATATAAAAGTATTTACTAGCCTGTTTTGCCTTAATGCTAGTTACTGTATTAGCCTGTTTACCCTAATGCTAGTTACTGTAGTAGCATGCTTACCTTAACGCTAGTTACTGTAGTAGCCTGTTTACCCTAATGCTAGTTTTTGTAGTAGCTTGTTTACCTTAATGCTAGTTACTGTAGTAGCCTGTTTACCCTAATGCTAGTTACTGTAGTAGCATGTTTACCTTAACGCTAGTTACTGTAGTAGCCTGTTTACCCTAATGCTAGTTACTGTAGTAGCCTGTTTACCCTAATGCTAGTTACTGAAGTAGCTGGTTTTCCTTAATGCTACTTACTGTAGTAGCCTGTTAACCTTAATACTAGTTACTGGTTGGAATTGGTGGAGAACAGGCTGGTGTGTTGTGTGATAAAAGAGTATCAGTGAGAATAAAAGGAAAGGTATTCAAGACAGTGGTGGGACCAGCGATGCACTATGGCTTAGAGACAGTTTATTCTGTTTACCTTAATACTAGTTACTGTAGTAGTGCATTTATGGTTTTCCATTATGCTAGCTGACATATTAGCATGTGTATTGTAGTGTTAGTTACTATATTAGCATGCTTACTGGATTGCTAGTTATTATACAGTATTAGTCTGTTTATTGCAATGCTAGTTACTTAGCCCACCGTAAGGCTAGTGGCACATAAAACAGTAAAGAATTTAAGAAAGCTCTCTCTCTCTCTCTGTCTCTGTGCCCTCATCCTGCATTCATCACAGTTCTCTCCGTTGCTTGTGTTCTTCATCATTCAACTTCTGACAGACATTTGCTCTGCTGCTCAAGCATAAGTGTGTGCGTGTGTGTGTGTGTGTGTGTGTGTGTGTGTGTGTCTTACACTTTCTTTTTGCTTGTGCTTTTTCAGCTGTCTGCAAAAATTGACCATCAGCACAGAACAGGAAACTCTCACACACACACACACACACACACACACACACACACACACACACACACACACACACACACACATACTTTTTGTCATATCTTCTGTGTGTCAAGACCAATTGTGTGTGTGTGTGTGTGTGTGTGTGTGTTTTCCATTGTCCTGATGGTCGATTGTTGTTGGTCTAATGCTTATACAGTATTTCAGCAGTGTATGTTTACAGAAGTAACATTTCAAATGATTAAATTTACTACCGTGGTGTAAAATGTCACTTTGCACCTCAGGAGGACAATCTGTCATTCCTACTGGACAGGCGTTATATTAAACACCGATAAAACTGAGGTTTGTTTATTTTATGTGGACACTGTATACTTTATAATGGACTATATAAAGGCTGGACAGTTTTAGTGCAGTCATGTCTCAAATCAGATGCTAAAGTTAGAATAAAGATAAGACTGGATAAGGGCAGAGAGAGCGGAGGACAGGGCAGAAGAGAAAAGCAAAGGACAAGTACCAGAGAAGAGACAACAATAGAGGCTATGATCCAGAGAGTGGAGGACAGAAGAGGACAGGGCACAAGACAAGAAAAAAGTGTGGGTAAAGGCTAGAACATGTCAGGACAGGACCTGAACATTAGACAACAAGAGGCAAAAGGTTAAGGAAAGGGAAAGTTAAATACAGGACAGTAGGGTTCAGGAGCAGGAGACAACACTAGAGGAGAGGAGACTAGCAAACAACAGGAACCAGAGAAGAACAGTATGGGGCAAGCTCCATAAAATGGAGGAGAAAAGAGTACAGGGCTGAAAAGAAGTGAACAAGAGTGGGTAAAGGCAAAGACATGGCAGGACAGGAGAGGTTTGGACTGAAGGAGACAGGAAAGGGGGGGGCAGAGTTCAGGACAATAGAGGACAGAGCTGGGACAAGAGTCAACAAAAGGGAAGATCAATGGAGGAGAGGCCATGGTGAGGAGGAAACATGTACAGTAGATGACACTATGAGAGAGGGACATGAGAAGGACAGGGTGGGGACAGGATAGATACAGCACAGGAAAGGTACAAGAGAGCAGAGGGTAGAAAAAAGAGATAAGAATCAGTAAGAGCATAAATGAAAGAGGAAAATAAAAGATGTCACAGTGGGGAATGGACACAGTGGGGACAGAATAGATATAGAAAGCAAGTATGTGATAGGGAGAGAAAAAAACAGTACAGTACATGTCACTAGAACAGAGGACAGTGGAGGACAGGAACAAGGCTGTTAGAAAAGAGAACATGAATGAGTGAGGCAAGGGCATGGGAGGACAGGGCAGGGCAGGAGATACAAGAACATGATTGATGTGGAAAGAGATTAAGAAAGCCAAGGACAGGAGATGACAGTAGCGAACAGGGACAGGATAGGATGAAGATCAGGTGGATGAGGAGAAAGGGGTGGTGGGAAACAGTAGAGGACAGGAACACCGTGGTAGTGGGTGAGGACAGAGAAAGGTGACAAAGACCAGGAGAGAATGGAACAAGACAGAACATGGCAGGAGAGGACAAGAGAGGACTAGAGGACTTCACAGCAGGAAGAGTGGAGGACAAGGACAAGAAGAAAATAGGAAGTGAAGAGGACATTGGGGAAAAAGAATAAAAGGACAGGCACAGGAGAGAAGAAGACGTGATTGGATCTGTATAAGGCTAGTTACAATTTGATGCTGCTCATTTCTGCGTTGTTTATTGTGAAGCCTATTTCTGCAATAGCCACTTTACTATAATGCTAGATTTTGTTTTAGCCTCCTTAATGTATTGCTTGTTCCTGTATTATTTATTGTAATGCTGTTTCCTGCATTAGCTTTTTTACTGTAATGCTAGTATCTGGATTCACCTATTTATTGTAATACTGGTTTCTGTATCAGCCTATTTACTGTAATATTAGTTACAGTAAATAGGCTAATAGCATTGAGCATGAGACACAATCACTCATCTTCACACACACACTCATGCCACACTTCCAATTTCTCACTCATTCTTCATATTCAAAACAATTGTCTGTGGAAGATACACGCAAAATCACAGAGCTCCAGCCTCTTTCTGACAAGTCAGCTATACACAGCTTTTATTTTAAAGTCAAACCCCTTTACCACATGCACTTCCTCAATACAATGGGTGTATCGAGGCTGGAGGGCGCTGGCACGAGGCTCCACCACTTTTTCTCTACAATTGAAAAGAAATAATATTTGCGTATTGCATTTGAAATTTACACACATTTACAACTGCATGAAGGCAAGGAGCAAACACAAAAGAAGGGAAAATAAATGAAACAGTCATCATAGAGCTGAACAGATCATCAATCTAATAAAATAAATCAACGTTCAGCCTCCAACCTAATAAAATAAATTGACATTCAAAGGCATTTACAGACTGCAGCAAAGTTATTTACCATCTGGACCATTTAATGATTGAGTGAGGGCAGTGAGAAAGTTTTATCCAAAGAGGGAAATACATGCGATTATTTAGCACTATTAAAATATTTGAATCAAGTTTAATCATGTAGAACTTTTTATATTCATATGAACACTCATGTGAGGTAAAGAAACAAAGAGAGAAAGAGCGAGAGAGTCACAGTAATACAGCACAATCCCTCTATATTTGGTATCTTTTCCCCTTTTCTTTCTTCTCCCTTTCTTTTGTATCAATAATGATTCTTCTTTGTCTTCGTTTTCTCCAATCATTATTATTATCATTATTATTATTACCTTTGGTTTTTTCTGACCTTCTTTTTCAGTAGTTTTGATCACTAGTGTCACTTTATGTGTGACTGCACATTAAATGCATGTGTTTGTTTTTTAATCTATTGATTTCTGTTGATATTTTGTGACTTGATTTTGAGCTTTGGCAATATGAATGTATGCAGAAGCCCTCATAAACTTCCTTTGTTCCACAGCTTCTTCAAGACTGTTGCATTTCACAATATTGTGTGTGTTTTGTTGTATTTTCTCTTAAACAGGTGTGATAGCTCCTGAGTGTGCTTATGTATCTTATCAAATTAGTGATATGTTGTTTTGTGTATGATTGTCCCAATGACATGAGGGCCCAGGTAAATCTGGAATGAAATGTGAAAGATATGGATAAAGAAAGGAAGGAACCCAGTGAGATCGCTTAGGGCCTAGAGGTTCTGTGCTATGCCCGTGCTGACCTACATGGAGCTGCTGAAGAGCATGTAGGCTTGGCATGTAGTTTGGCTGCTGGGTAAGGTAGGCACTATATCCTTTTTTGTTTGGGTGAGCATTTCAACTGTAACTTGTACCACCTGGAACAAATACAGTTACATATATCTGTTGTTTCACTGCAACCCTAAAAAATACAGGGTAAGGTGTATGGTTAGTGTCAGACAAAATGGCTGGGTATGCGCAATAGGGCATCGCATGTGTGTGTGTTTATATATACATACTGTACTCGACAAGGAACAATGCCCTTATTTTCAGAATTTTACTGTAAGCTTTTCTGAAAAGGTGGCAACTATACCCTTTAATGTATCGCTAGATCCTGTTTTAATTACTGTAATGCTAGTTCCTGCATTAGCTTCTTTTGTTTAATGTATTAGCCGTTTTATTGTAACGCTACTTCCTGTATTCCCCCCTTTACTGTAATGCTAATTCCTGCATTAGTCTTTTTAAGGATATGCTAGTTTATGTATTTAGCTTCTTTGTCATATTGCTTTTTTTCTATAGTAGCCGCTTTATTGTGTTTTTATGCTACTGTTCTCGCTGAGACGCTCTTTCGGATAAAAGCAGTTAGCGGCATGCTGCAGATGAACTTATTAATTATTCATTTTATTCATGTTTCTGTAAATGAGATGCATGATTAGAGGATTAAACTGAGTGTGTCTTATTTAATTAGAATGTCAGGAGCAGGCTGGCTTTATTAGTCTACAGTGCACACACACACACACACACATACTACGCACACAGAGATTCTGAAGTAAAGATAAAGGGAGATGAACTGTGTCTCACTGTGACACACTGTAACAGGGACTCTTTTTTTTTCTGGTGCATGCTGGGAAATTTCAGCTTGATAAGACACTACTGAAGAGGGAGGAGATGTACTTAAAAGTGCCACAAAAGTGCACTATAAAGCAGAGACGTGCACTCAGTGCAAGCAATCAGTCATCCCTGCAGAAGTTTATTCATCGGAACAAAAATACAGTACAAATATAAAATCTGGTATATGGTAGTAAATTCTTAAAGTGCCTTTTATGTTCACAGAGGTAAAATCTTCGCCTCAGGTGAGACAAACAAACAAAACAAAACAAAAAAAAGAAATCACACAACTGCAAAAAAGGAGCACGGTCCACAGGGAGGAGTTTGCACTCTTTATTTGATCCGTCTGATAGGCTGTGTTCCAAATCGAGCTCTAACATTCTCCTGTTGCTTATTCAGCACAGCAGGAGCTAAACATGGGAAAAAAAACACTTTGCAAAGTAGCCTTTGTTTTGTTGTTCTAATATAGAGTAGAACGAGGCAGTGTGACACTGTGACACTAGGGGCTCTAAAACACAAAGCTGGGAACGGGAACATGGTTTTCACACCATAGCTTTGTAACTAAGCGAGAACTTTAGAGTATTTCTGCGAAGTGCTTATGAAATAGCAGGTGTTTTTTAGATTATGCTACCCGAGTTGACTTACTGTGACGGAACCTAACATGTTTTTGGAAGAACAGATTTAGTCTTTATAACCAGAGGTGGGCAAAGTACACAAATTCTGTTTTTTAGTAAAAGTAGAGATTTCCTAGGGCAAATATTACTTGAATATAAGAAGATGTCATTTATTTACAGACGTGCTCACCTTAAGGTATCAAAAGTTTCCATAGTAAAAAAATTCTCTCTCTCTCTGTCCTTCTTGACAACCAGCGCCACTTCTGACTTCAAACACCTGTTATGTTTTTAGGAAAGGCAAGCCATGGAATTACATGTAATAGTCAGCAGGTGGCAAAGTTCCTGCTTCAAATGTGGTTAAGTATCGCAACAGCATGCTGATATGTTAAGAAAGAGTACAGATACAGTTAAACCTTGGATTGCGAGCATAATTGGTTCTGGAAGTGTGCTTGTATATCAAATTTCTCCATAAAAAATAATGGAAACTCTAATGATTCGTTCCACAACCCAAAATATTCATATATTCATATGAAAATGATTCATACAAAATATAAAGTAAAAATAAAACAAATTAACCTGCACTTTAACTTTGAAATGAATCGTAGCTGTAGTGATTGAGACCAGAGAGGAGGGGGTGGGGATTGTAGAGGAATTGTGGCGCTAATTTAAAGGGGTCATCCAGTCCCATTTTTCATGAGTTAATATGATTCTTTAGGGTCCTAATGAAAAGTTTGAAATATACTTTAATTAAAAATTCTCAATGGTTGTGTAAAAAAACACTACTTTTACCTGGTAAAAAGTAGCTCTGTTCT
>JAOVVA010000002.1:25354628-25367425 GCA_028565275.1 Leiocassis micropogon | reverse complement strand
AGAGCTGATTGGCCGAGCTCTCTCAGAGGGGAGGGATGAGAGGTACTTGCGCTCCCACATTAATCACGGCTCTACAACCAATCAGGGGCGTCTGTGAGCTCGCGCACGCGGAAGGAGCGGGTAGTACTTTCCTCCGAGTGTGTTACTCCACCCCTAACGGTTCGTGAGGAAGCAGTTCGAAAAGATGCGGTCGGCTGACGTCACGCAGTTCGGAGGAAACATGTGATAGTCTTCGGCCCTCCCGGCTAAATGGTAGTAGTTTAGCCCTAGTTTAGTTTAGTAATGGGAGCCCCCTAGTGACGGGGAGGAATTGGCCATGACTAAAATTAGGGAGAAAATCGGGAAAAAAAAAACAAAAAAGAAAGGATAGATGAGAAAAAGAGCAGGAGTGAGACATATGGATAGACAGAGAGACAGGGATGGACCGATAGAAAGAAAAGAGACACATGTATGAAAGGATGGACAGACAGAAAGTGGGGTAATAAATAGCTTGACAAAAGTGGTGAGAGACAGACAGAAAGAGACACAGGAAGAGATACACACACATGTGCGAATAAACACGTGATGATGGGTATCTCCCCATCTCTCAACCATCTTTATCTCCATCCTGACATCTCTCTGTCTCCTGCTCATGGATGAGAATCACTATTAAGTCTCTCTCTCTCTCTCTCAATCTCTGTCTCAAATCATCTGAAATTACAGTGCTCATTTATCATATTGATGAGATGTCATGCTGACACACACACACACACACACACACACACACACGCAGAGCGTTACATTTGTCCCCTAAGCGTGCAGATGCTAAGAGAGTTGATTAGCAGATTAGCAGCAGCTGTAAAATCAGTTATGCTAATTGGTCCTGGTGATAAATGGCTGTGTGTTTGAGTGTCACTATCAGCACGCGTCCCGGTTACAGAGCGACGGCGCAACCAAAGTCACGCGTCCAAATGCGTCCAATCTCACAAAAACACATAACCAAAGTGACATCAGACTGGAGCTCCTTCATTCCTGCAGGATTTAATGACTGTTTAATGAAACCTGGTGTGAGACAACGGGGGGGGCTGGGGGGGAGAGACAAAGAGAGACTCACAGAAAGGCAATGGATTTAGAGAGAGAAAGAAAAAGAAAAACATATGAAGAGTGACTGACAGAAAGAGAGACAGACAGAAAGATACAGTGAAATTGATTTGATGTGATGATTCTCTAGTCATGATCAGAAGTTTCTGTTAAGAATATTAATATATTTCAAACCTACCTAGTTAACTATGTTGTGCACTTCTTACTGACTGCTCTTTTTATCCTAAACCCATATTGCACTTGGGGAATACATTCAGTCATCATCTCTGTAGTGAATAGGGGGAGGAAACGAGTGTGTATGGATTGGGAGACGTCCACTGTGATGATGATAGTGAAGTGTTTGTGGTGGTGTTCATGATTGAACTGATCCTCATTCACCCCTTGACTACAGACTACTAAGTGCACATCAGTCCTCCCTCTGTCTCTTTCTCTCTCTATATGTGTGTGTGTGAGAGAGAGAGAGAGAGTTATTTTTAAACCCTCGTCATCAGACTGGTCTTATGCTGACCTCATCCTTTGCCTTAAAACCTCAGTGTGTATCAGACAGGATCAGACTTCGACTGGAGGAAGGAAGTATGAGTTTGAAATCGGTACCCTTGGCACACACACACACACACACACCTGCTTTACTTCCGGCTATTACTCTTATATATTATTCTAAGTACAATAGTTTTGTAATGAGGATATAAGATTAATCTAGATTTAATAGGCAATGGACACTTACACACTTTTACACTTTTATGCTTATACTATTATACATTTATACACTTGTATACTTATACCTATATGTTTATAAATGTATATACTAATAAGCTTGTACATTTCTACACATATACTTTTATGCTTATATGTATGCCTACACATTTATAAATTTATGTACTTATACGGCTATACACATAGATGCTCACGCATTTATACATTTATACACATTAGGGCTGTCACAGTACATTTGTAAGCTTATACACCTATATGCTTATACGCTTACACACTTGTACAATTACACACTCTAATGCTTATACACTTATAGACTTATATGCTTGTATCCTTATACAGTTATACGCTAGTACATGGGACTTCAATCACTCCCCCAAAGGGGTGGTGTGGCTGCAGGCTTTTATTTCAACTAAGCAGAAGATGCACCTGATTCCGCCAGTTTAATCAGTTCATTGTAGTCTCCAGTCAGCTATCAAGCCAGCCTCTGGTTTGGCTATAATGAAAGCCTGCAGTCACACCGGGCCTTTGCGGAGATGATTACAGACACCTGCAAGAGCATCTAGCATCGTGAAGCGTTTCCTGGTCTGTGGAGCGCTTAAAGGCTTCATTTTGCAAAAAGAGAGAGGAAGAATAAAGACAAACCCAGAGAGATGGAAACAGAGACAGGGGGACAACAAACACAGAGAAAAGGAAAAAGAAATACAGGAAATAAAGAAGAGACACATATTGAGAGTGAGATAGTAAGAGAAACAAGAAGACAAACCAAGTGGAGATGGAAGCAAGGAGAGAGAGACAAAAGGAGTGACATGGATAGAGAGAGATGGAAACACAGAGAGATGGACAAAGAGATTGATGAAGAGAAAGACACACATAGTGACAAATAGAGAGAGGAGAAATACAGAGAGATGGAGAGATATACAGAGGCACATAGAGAAATAGAGGGACAGAAAGAGAGAAAGAAACACACAAATGCAGAGAGATCAGAACACAGAAGAACCGAGAGAGAGAGACAGGTGGGATACATGCAGAGAGACAGGGACATTGAGAGAGATACAAAAAGAGAAAGGATGGACAACTGGAGGAACAGAAAGAGAGAAATATCATCGAGGAGGTACAGAAAGAATAGAGAGAAGGACAAATAAGCAGAGAAATAGAGACAGAAAGACAAAGACAGAGCCATGCCAAAAACAGAGACAGATAGCGATTA
Organism: Leiocassis micropogon; assembly: GCA_028565275.1. Taxonomy (NCBI): domain Eukaryota; kingdom Metazoa; phylum Chordata; class Actinopteri; order Siluriformes; family Bagridae; genus Leiocassis; species Leiocassis micropogon. The sequence goes on along the minus strand of JAOVVA010000002.1, from coordinate 25,364,424 downwards.
AGAGAAAGAGAGACAGAGAGTTTCATTAATCTGATATCTGATTTTTTTAAAGTAATATTGCTGTAGTTCTTCGGGTTATCCCTTAATGGGTCTCCTGAGAGGGTCAATGCAGAACCCCGTGCCAGAAGTGCACAGGTAGGAGCTTTAAAAACTCTGTGGTTCTACAATCGGAGGTAGCAGTTTAGCGAGGTGCTACAGGCTACATTATATTCCATTCACGCCCACTTGAAGTGGAAAATCTGTTTAACAATCCGTTAAATCGAGGAACAGTCACATTTTAACCCGATTAACCTGATTACAGTGTATCTGATTTAATAATCAATTGGATTGGATACAGAATGCTTTCAAAGGATGAGGTCAAGTGTTTGACGTTTGTTCTTTCAGGCTGTCATAAATAAAATAAAAAAAAAGATTCACACAGGGATTAGTTGAGATTTTAAAAGTGGTGCATTTCACCCTCGGTATGTGGGACCGAAGTGTGAGGGTGATGAGGCGTGTACAGGGACGTGGGGGCGTTTCCTCGGGGCAGATAAAGATCACACGTCACACTAATGTAGATGTCAGACGGGTCGTGTCTCATTTCACCAGCGCAGAGGGAGCATCTCATGAAATAAACATCATCACGTCATGAATCTCTGCTCGACTAAAAGTGTCCTTCCTGTCACATTGAATTAGAGCTGTACATTGAATTAGAGGCTGAAATTATGAGCTGTACAGTACCATAATCTCCACGTCTGCTATTCATCCGGACAAAGACGGCGGTCAGAAGTTTCACTTTTTTTTTACATCGTGTCCTTGTTTACACTGAGTGCAATTAATCGGTATCAGTTACTATCACTGGACGTTGGATAGTTAGTGCAGTGATTAATATTTATCAGGTTTATCAGGTTTAATAGTTTTATTTTTTCAGTTCAACTAGTTATTTAACCCTTACTGGTGCAGTGAGTAGCTTATAATTTAATAAACAACCATGTCAGAAACATATCCTGCGGGAGGTCATGGCAAATATCTGTTTTAGGAGGGTCAAATAATTGTCCTGCATCAAGCAAAGAAAACAAATAAGGAGATTGTTAAAACTACTAAAATTAGAGGTAAAAACTGTAAAACCTTTTTTTTTTAAACAAAATTTCCAGATTTTCTCCCTAATTTTGTCGTGTCCAATGCATCCCCGTCACTAGGGGGCTCCCACATTAAGGCTACTACTACCACTCAGTCAGGAGGGCCGAAGACTGTCACGCGTTTCCTCCGAACCACGTGACGCCAGCCAACCGCATCTTTTTTAACTGCTCGCTCACGCACCGTTGGGGGCGTAACACACTCTGAGGACAGCGCCATCCACTCCTTCCGCGTGCGTGAGCTCACAGACGCCCCTGATTGGCTGTAGAGCCGTGATTAATGTGGGAGCACAAGGTACCTCTCATCCCTCCCCTCTGAGAGAGCTCAGCCAATCAGCTCTCTCTAGTCCTCCGGCTGCGAGAGGTTACAGCATCACCCGGGAATCGAACCAGCGATCTCCGGATAATAGGACGAGCACTTTACCACTACGCCACTCGGAGGCGTAAAACCTATTATTAAAACCTGAAGGGATAATGGTGAACCATCATGTTTGAGAAAAATGGTCATTGGGTTTTTGTGTTGGGTCTTTTTCCCTAATTGTGTAAAAGTTGTGTCTAATTCCCATCCAACATAAGGGCACTCCCCATCAAGGCTACTACTACCAGTCAGGGAGGGCCGAAGACTACCACAAGTTTCCTTCAAACCATATTTCCGAACTGCTCCCTCAAGCATCGTTGAGGGTAGCGTAACACACTTAGAGGACAGCGCTATGCACTGTAGCGCCCATGATTGCCTGTGATTGATGTGAGAGCGCAGGGTGCCTCCCATCTGAGAGAGCTCGGCCAATCAGCTCTCTCCAGGCCCCCGGCTGTGGGAGGCTACAGCATCACCACAAAACTAGCGATCTCTGGATGATAGGACAAGCACTTTATCACTGTGCCTCTCTGGGAACAGCACCTATGTTTTATAGTGAAAGTAAGAGCATTTCCACACTCACACTGCAAAGGGAACTCAAGTGATTGGGATTAAACAGCTGTGTAGACTAAAAAAAACACTAATCAGTGAAACTATTCGGGAAAAAAAGACTCAGATTTGGTAGACAGCATAAAGAATGGACTGTAATGGATTGGAAAAAGGTCATGCAGTTTAATGAGTCCAGATTTCCCCTGTTCCAGAGTGATGGGTGCATCAGGGTATCAAGAGAGGTGGATGAAGTGATGCACCCATCATGCTATCGTACAAGCCTCTGGAGGCAGCATTATGATCTGGGGTTATTTCAGTTGGGCAGGTCTAGGTTTAGCAATGTTATGTGCCCAAAAATGAGGTCAGCTGATGACCTAAATGAACTAAATGACCAGGTTTTTAATGACCATCATTCATTTTTTTTTTCTTCCCTAATGGCACAGGCATATTCCAAAATGATGATGCCAGGATTCATCAGGCTCAAACTGAGAAAGACACACATGGATTAGACACCATGGTGTCTGGACCTTAACCCCATTGAGAATCTTTGGGATGTTCTGGAGAAGACTCTCCGCAGCGGTGCGACTCTCCCATGATTAATACAAGTTCTGGGAGAGAAATTAATGCCTCTAAGGACAGAAATAAAAGGTGTGACACTGCATAAGGTAATCGAAATTATGCCGCCGCGAATAGCTCAGGACCAGGTTGTTCACTGTGTGTTGAGATTGAAAACCTAAAAGAGTGAAAAAATCGGACAAATATAAATTCATAAGGACTGAAATTCTCTGCAAAAAAATAAAAATGTGTGTGTGTGTGTGTGTGTGTGCGCATACAGGTGCTTCAGGGCAGGAAGGTAGATCTAAAGTGTGCCTTCACTCGCTCTCATATGGCGTGAATTATTGGCAAGAACAAATGAGGGGTCTACTACAAGGCATCTGCTTTACCTCAAGTGTGTGTGTGTGTGTGTGTGTGTGTGTGTGTGAATACTCTTCTAGGGGAACTTAAAACTTAAACATTAATATAAAAAGAGAGCAGGATAGAGAGAGAGAGACGAGACAGAAAAACAGTAGATGGATAGAGAAAGACAGAGAGAGATGTATAGAGAAGAGACAGAATCACAGATGGACAGGTGGGCATGATATAAAAAACATACATGAACAGAAATGAGGAAAACAGATAGAAAAACATTAAGACAGATGAATGGAAATTGAATAGAATTAAAAAGACACTGTGAGAAAGACAGATGAAAAGAAAGAAAATAATTAAGATGGATTGAAAGGCATACAGACAGAAAGAGAGACAGACAGACAATAAATAAATAATTGACTGTTTGTGTTGAATGTGTATAAACGGATTATTTTGTTTTTAATGACATCAATTAGTAAGATAAACAGGGGAAAAGTCTCTCTCTCTCTCTCTCTCTCTCTCTCTCTCTCTCACACACACACTCAAACAAACACATGCACACACACACACACACACACAGTGAGACAGCTGTCGTTTTGGCTGGAGTTCATCATCCGTCCATGAATTTATTTGTGCAGTTTGATCTGCATTTTTCTCCTGATGACATCTCACATATGGTACATACACACACGCACAAACACGCCAAACACACGCACAGTGAGACAGCTGTCGTTCTGGCCTCTGTTCATAATCCGGCCATGATTTTAGTCCTTTAGTTTGATCTACATTTGTCTCCAGATGACATCTTGCATATGGTACACACACACACACACACACACACACACACACACACACACAGTGTGTATGGTGACCGTCCAAAGGAACACACACATAGACTGAATGTTAATAAGAGGCTCTGAACCAAAGCCTTTATGGCGCTGAATGATGTTAGAGGTTATACTGAGGAGGTTTATTACAAAAGTATAAAATGACTGCAGTCTCACAAGCCATCAGCAAACTGCCCATAAACCTTCAGCAAACTGATCCCAAGCTGCCCCCAAATGTCCACCAACCTGCCCAGAGACCATCCTCAAACTGCCCCAAACCATTACCAAACTAACACCAAAATGGCACAAAACCATCAGCAAACTGCCTTCAAACTGTCAGGTAACTACCACCAAACAGCAACCAACCTGTCCCAGATTGTCATAAAATTGTCTCCAAACTGTCAGCAAACTGCCACCAATGATGTATGAATTGGAACAGCAAAGCTGGCACCAAACTGCCATCATCAAACAGTGACCAAACCCCAGACCATCAGAAAACTGGCACCAAACTACCCACAAGTCATCATCAAACTACCCCCAAACAGTGACTGAACTGCTCCTAGACAATCACCAGACAGCCCCAAATCATCACCAAATTACAGCAAACTTCCCAAAAGCCATCATTAAACGACATCCAACTGCCAGCCCAACTGATCCCAAACAGTGACTGATCTGTCCCAGATCTTCATTAAACTACTCCAAGGCATAACCAATATGTACAGTACCAAACTGCTCCCAGTCCTACAAAATGCCCCAAGTTGTCAGCAAACTGCCACCAATTATGTTTAAATTGCCCCAAATAATTACTAAACTGCCACAAACTGCCCATAAGCCATCAGCAAACTGCCCATGAGCCATCATCAAGCTGCTGCCAAACTGATAGCAAACTGCCAACCAAATGATGGAATTGGTCCCAGCCCATCATCAAGCATCCCCAAACAAACACCAAAATTCAATAAATTGCTCATAAACCAAAATCGATCCCAAACAATGACTGACCTTGCCCCCAGATCAGCATTAAACTGCCCCTAAGTCACCACCCAAATTTACAACTGTCCCCTTAGGTTATAAAACCGCCCAAAACTGTTCCCAAACTGTCATTAACTAATTTTCTCACACTATCTTTAAACTTTTCCCATACCATCACCAAACTATTACAAATTTCACTCAAACAATAAAAATAAATGTCCTAAATGGTCACCTATCTGACCCCCAAACCCTTACCAAACAACTTCAAATTGTCCCCACATTGTCTCAAACTGTTCCCACTAAAATATTCGGCAACTGTTTCCACACTATTCCTTAAATTGTTTGACAACTGCTTTCGGATCTGCCCCAAAACCTGCCCCTAAGCTGCCCCTGCAAAGTTTTCAAATTGCCCCATGGCACTGTATAAACAAGTGTGATGGTGTACATGTGCTGGTGAGCTGCAGTGTTGGCTTTAAAACTCTCTTCTCTAACAGTTGGCAGGGAATCAGCTCCGTGATACCATCTGCTCACACACCTGCTATGCTCATGGAATTATACCCAATAGTGTGTGTGTGTGTGTGTCTATATGTGTGTGTGTGTGTGTAGTACAAAAACAGTAGAACCTGCTGCTTTTATTTTTTCACTTATCACTCTAATGGCAATCAGGTAGATGAGCGGTGAGCAGCATTCAGTCAGAGAGCAGACATTTCACAGGAACAGTGTAACAAAACAAAATAAATTCAATTAAATCACAGCCAAATGATAAGGACATTTTTAATTATTTATTCCTTTATTCATTTTCCATACCACTTAACCAGTGTGGGGTTGCGGGAGCTCAGGGCACAAGGCAGGGGATACCCTGGATGGGGTGCCAATACATCACAGGGCACAAACAGACGCACACATACACTGCACGCAATTTGAAAACACCAATTAGCATACAATGCATGTTTTTGGATAGGGGTACTCAGAGGAACCCTGCAAATCACAGGGAGAACATGCAAACTCCACACACCGCCCTGAAGTGACACTCAAACCGAGCCCCTAGGACCCTGTTCTCCCCTTTATTAATATACATTAAAAAAATAAGAGCATGTATTAATCGATGAACAATGTCATCCAAGCCTCCTGCAAAATTTTCAACATAATCGAAAGACAAATCACCTGCTGTAGGTTCTCAGCCTCACATTCCTGGGCTCTTACGTTCTCACGATTATTGTACTCAAAGTAATCTTATGTTCCCAAAGTTTACCGCAGTTGTTGGAGGCTCCAAAGGCCCCATGTTGCTGAAGTCTTGTGTGCATAAAGTCTTGTGTTCCCTGTCTGATGTTCCCAGGGGCCCTGTGTTCCAAAAGTCTTGTGTTTCCATTGGCCTTGTGTCCCTAAAGTCTTGTATTCCCAAATTGTTTAGTTTTGAATGTCTGAGGTGCCCAGGTGCCCTGTGTCCCCAAGATCTTTTGTCCACAAAAGGTCAGAGGCTCCCAGACTCTGTGCTGACAAGGCCTTGTGTTTTTAAAGTCTAAGGTTCCCAGTGGCCCGCAAATTCAAAGTTGTTTTGCCACAGGCCTGGTACTCAGAGACTGTATGCCCAAACTCTCATTTTCCTAAAGTCCCATGTTTCCCAGGGCCTGTCTTCCTGCGACTTGTATATGAATTCTTGTGTTCTATCCATAAGTTTTATGTTTCCAGGGACCGGAATTCTCCAAGTCTATCTTTCTCAGCACTCCAGATGATCAGTGGCATCCCAGACCCTAGGGTTCAGGGCTCTATTTTCCCAATTTCATTTTGAAGGTAATCCCAGCTCACTAGAATCGAACTGGTGCTTGATTCTGATCATTACAAAAGCCTGGCTGGCTGCTGCAGAAAAATATTATAAAGTCCAACACTGGAAGGAGGTAAAGATTAAAAAAATCTTTAAAGTGTGTGTGTGTGTGTGTGTGTGTGTGTGTGTGTGGTTTGTGATATGTAAAATCCTTATTGAACTAAAGGGATTTGAAACAATATTAAAATGTGCTGAAGTTTACACTTTCTCTTTCTTTCATTTTGGGGTTTCATTTAGTTTTATAATGAAAAATAAACCAGCTAAATAAATAAACACATTTTGAAGTAATAAAGCTTCAGCCGTATAGCCACTTTCCACAAAGTCTCATTTATTCCAGCTAATCTCACAATTCTAAGTTTTTCATCCTTGGTGAGTTCACACCAAATGCTCAGCTGAGTTGTATGTATGTGTGTGTGTAAGTGTGTGTTCATTTCATGTGCTTGTTCTGAGTAAATGGTGCAAATAGTACATTATTATTCTGCCTTGTTGTGCCCAGTTTAAATGGTGAATGATCTGCGCTTTGTTCTGGGGAATTAATCCAGTATGTGTTTAAAAGTGTATAAATATTCAGCATAATTGAAAGAAAGGAGAACCTTGCAGAGACAAAAATGCGCGCTCTATTTGTTTTCATTTACATCGTAGAGTTCTGATTTCACCATCGTGTCAATAATTTGTGAAGTACAAAAAAATATATACGAATCAGTGCCCGAATGTTCTGTCTGTACAGAGCTGCTTTTAAATGATGTAAAATGTGTGTAGCTCCCAGCTCTCAGTTCATACATATTTCAGCACACACAAACTCTCCACAGACTGAACAGCTCCATCCTAACACAAATCTTTGTAACCACTCTCAAGTGCTTCTTCTCTACACAGTATGCAGTTCATGCTTACATTAAATACATCAGTCTGATACAGTGATTAGCCAAGTATTTATGGACATCATCTCCGATGCTTATGATGCTGCTGTTATAGCACAGTTTGTGGCTTTACAGTATATAAAAATATTCACACGTCACAGTCATAGTTGCCAGTTCTGCTTATAATACGCAACTTTGTTCTTTTTTCAACGGGTTACATTGTTTTTTGAGCTTGTTTTAATAATATGGTCTCCTTTTCTCCAAATACATTGTTTGGCACTGTCTACACAGCCTCACACTAATTCAGCACTGTGAACTCCCATACATCCCATGTGTGACCTGCAGAGAGCCCATAGAGATCCCGTTCCCCAGAGCTCTCCCCCTCGCCCTACAGGAGAAAAATCATGTCATTGATCATGTTAAGGTCTCTTTATATTACTCAGGAATGCCACCAGTGAAGACGTCCAAATATAAAAAATATAACAAGGAAAACGTTATTTATTCGGTGTATGTTTTAATAATGTAGGCTAGTAATACATTTTTGCTGCACAACATCCTTACATACTATATATATAATATTAGCTTACATGGTCCTGTTATCTACTCCTCCCCTGTCCTTTTCCATCTCGCATTCTGCTAGTTTGTGATAGATAAGTTGGCCTGCCCTTCAAAAAAAAAAAGCCTTTGCAAAAACTTCGTTGCGATTTTATTTTTTGTAAAAATTATAATTAAATAAATAATACAGTACCAGTCAAAGGTTTGGACACACCTTCTAATTCTGTGTTTAGTGATTTATTTTCTATATTCTAGAACAATACTCAGATTTCAAATCTATGAAATAACACATATGACATTAGAGGTAATGAAGTAACAGCAATGACAGTCAGTTGTTATTTAAGACATGAAGGTCAGCAATTCTGGAGTACTTGCAAGAACAGTATTATCAAGTGCATTTGTATAACCCATCAAGCACCATGATGAAACTGGCTTTCATGAAGACCATCCCATTAAAGCAAGACCAAAACTTACCTCTGCTGCAGAAGTTAATTGAATTGAATTCTATTTTACTTGTATAGTCATTGTCGAATTAATCAAAATGATTAGATTATAGTCCCTGATGAGCAAGCCAAGGACGACGGTGGCAAGGAAAAACTCCCTGAGATGGGAGTAGAACGAAACCTTGAGAGGAACCAGACTCAACAGGGAACCCATCCTCATTTGGGTGACATCAGATAGCAGGGATTGTTCTGCACTCAAACTGTGTGTTAGGCAGCTGGAAGTTTAAATTTTAAGTTAATATATGAGTCCAGTTCATTATTGGAGGCTCAGGAAATTCGAGTCCTGAACTATTGAGCAACTGCAATCACAGGTCCTCGGGGAACAGCTGTCTGCATTGGCCTAGGCCAGGACCGTCTTGATGGTAAAGTGGAACCGGCCCCAGTCACCATACACACCCAAGCAGACAACAAGGGGCATCCATGTTAAAAGATCTCCAACCAGAAGTGAGGCAACAGGATGAGTCAGACAGGTCCAGAGGGTGGAGGGGGTCTGGATCACTGGCAGCTCAGGAGCGACATGTGTAGCTCGACAGAGAGACAGGAAGAGAGAAAGAGAGAGAGAAGAGAAGAGAGGAAAGCAGAAAAGAAGGAGTCATGACATTTAAGTATGTCACAGTCACATGATGTATAAGCTGAATATATATTTAGTGCAGAGTGCAAGCAGGGACTCCAGCAGGAATAACTATGACAGCATAACTAAAAGGGAGAGCCAGAAGGAAACACAGACATGAGGGCTTCCTGGGAAGTAAAGCAACCAGTCACTCCACCATCAACAAACCTGAGTGATCAATGAGAGTGGGGAAGACAGCATCTAAACATACCAGTTCACCATAATACTCTACGTCCATGAGTCCCCCAGATCTGCTCCTTTACCTAATACAAATCTATTCACAAAAATGCTTGGTTAAATCAATAGTTTTTTAATCTGGACTTAAACACTGAGCCTGTGTCTGAGTCCCGAAAATTAATTGAAAAGCTATTCCATAACTTTGGGGCTTTGTAAGAAAAAGCTCTGCCCCCAGCTTTATTTTTCATAATATGCAGTACCGACAAGCAACCTGCATCCTTTGATCGAAGTAGGTGTGGTGGATCATAAAGACACTAGCAGTTCACTCAGATACTGCGTCACGAGACCATTTAATGCCTTATATGTCAAGAGTAGTATTTTAAAAATCCCTAAAATTTCACTGTGAGCCAATGCAGTGTGGATAAGATAGGGGTGACATGCTTCTGGTTTTAGTGAGGACTCACTGCTGCATTCTAAGATTATAATGTAATCTATAATAAAAATCAATTAACAGCACATCAGATTAGAGCCGTTATGAAGGCTTTACAAAG
>JAOVVA010000002.1:25325099-25354528 GCA_028565275.1 Leiocassis micropogon | reverse complement strand
ATATTCAGACATTATGTGGACAGTTCTGAATACGCCATGTGATTGAGCAGTGATGATCATTATACTGTCCTACTCCGTCTTTTAAACTGTCCAACAGCAGGCTGTTTACAAACCAGTACTACCATTCAGGGAAAATGAAGCGACAAGACGTCTACACTGAAATGCCTTCCTTTTACACTGAAATGACTTCCGGTTACACTGAAATGCCTTCCTTTTACACTGAAATGCCTTCCTTTTACACTGAAATGACTTCCTTTTACACTGAAATGCCTTCCTTTTACACTGAAATGACTTCCTCTTTATCAGATTAGTGTGGACTCTGGAATCTGAAAATTCTGGAATATTATGGAATTTGTGATAGAGTAGCATTGGCCCTGTGTGAGATCAGGTTTTAGAGACTCAGATTAGTGTCTAAATCTGAGCGGTATCTATACTGGATCAGTGTTGGGATCAGTGTGTGAGGTCAGTATGACATTAGTTTGCGATATGTATGGCCTTAGTTTGAGATTGGTTTGGGTTTAGTGTGTTGTCAGTTTGAAAATAGTCTGAGATTTGTGTTGTTTGGGTATTAGTTTGGAATCAGTGTGGTTTTATTATGAGATTAGTTTGAGATCAGTGTGAGGTTAGTATAAGATTGGTTTAAGATCAGTGCGGGATTAGTATCGGGCCCATATGAGAATAGTCTGTGATCAGTCAGGGATAGTATAAAATAATTTGGGATAAGTATGTGGTTAGTGTGTGGCCAGTATAAGGTTAGTTTCGGATGAGTGTGGTGTCACTATGAGATTAGTTTGGGGTCAGTGTGTGGTCAATATGAGTTTAGGTTGGGATCAGTGTGGGGTTCAGTATAAGATTGGTTTCAGATAAGTATGGGGTCATTGAAGTACAAATTAGGTTGGGATAAGTGTGAAAGCGTGTGTGGGACAGGTTTAAAATTATTTTGTCATCAGTTTGAGATCAGTACAAAATTTAAATGATTATGTAATCAGTGTATGGTCAGATTTAGATTACTATAGACTTATTACTGTCTGTGATCTGTATAGAATAAATTTTGTAATATTATGAAATGTTAAAATTTGTGTGTGATCTGTCCTGGATTAGTGTGGAATCTTTTCGCGATTAGTTTAAGATTCATATAGGATTATTGTTAGATTCATATCAGATCAGTTTGGGATCAGTGAGGTGTCGGTATGAGATTAGTTTGGAATTCGGTAGCGAACAGTCTCAAATGATAACTTTGGAGTTTCAGTTTCCCAAAGTTTAGAATAACTTTGGAGTCAGGTTAAGATTACTTTGAGATCATGTGAGATTAGATTAGAATCAGATTAGAATCAGATTTTTGTTTAATGAGTTTATGATCTGATTATTTCTGGATCAGGATCAAGTTAGTATGGGTTCAATGTGTGATAAGAGTTCCATTATTCTGAGATCAGCGTTAAATCAAAAGAATATCTGAACTGAATCAGCATTGGATCTGGATTGGACAAGGATTTGCTTATTTTGGGCTCAGGATGAGATTAGTGGTGGATCAGAATGGGAAGTGTGTAAGATTGCTGTGAGATGACTGTGGGATCTTTTTGGAATTAATGTCAAATCAGTGTGGGCTTAGTGGGGGTTTGGTACAGGATTGTGAGAAGACTGGTAGCTTTTTGGGATTTCTTCACTATGCTGTAACTGTGTCACAGTTGTACAGTATGTTAAAGGAGATGAAGAATGAATCCGGCGCCAACTTTCTCTTTATCAAGTTCTCGATGTGAACCTTCTTCTCTTTTAATCACACCACCACATATACCCACTGTCACTCAATCCACATCTCTCTCTCTATTCATCTTGTTCTACCCTGCTTCTCTCCTCTTGATTCCATCCTTCGTTTACTGCAACACATCTATTAATTAGCTACATTCTCTGCAGGTGTGCATTCCTACCCACTCACCTGTCTCTCGCTCCCTTTGCAGAGCGGGCACTTGACTGAGCCTCCACCACTACAGTGATATTCACAAATGGAAGACTGAATATATTGATTCAGATGACATGCTAATACATAAATGATTATGTTGAATGTTACTTTTTACCATATATTATCATGGCAGATGATTGGATGCTCAGGACTGAAATATCTATGTGTGTGTGTGTGTGTGTGAGAGAGAGAGAGAGAGAGAGAGAGAGAAAGACAGATGTTATTCGTGATTCTGTATAAATGATAGTATGGCGATTGCTAAAATACAGCTGTTCAACAACCTTATTTCCTATATGTTATGTTCATGAACAAGACATGGTGTCAAAGTAAATGGACTATTGAACATTGCTGGTGCTCCTGTGCCTCATCTCAATTAGAATGCTACTAGCTTGCCTGAAGCATGATGCAAGTTCAAGCTACGTGCTGACCAGATGTTTTGGGAGTGCTCAAGAAAAAGTATAAGGAGAAAATATGCAGTTTAGCTTCTCTTGTGAATCGGAGAGAAATGGAGAAAGACATTTTAACAATATCTGGATGATTACTGATGGGAAAGGAAAGGTACTCAAATGATTTATGATATATATGATATGATGGCCTATATTATGTTAAAGAATAAAGTGATATCTATCCAAGGTTATAAGGAACTGCACTGTTTTTTTTTTCTAGAGAAGAGAGCGTGATTCTTTCTTTTTGTGGCGATTTATGTATTGTCACACTGACTCCAAAATTGATTATTTAATATATATTTTTTTACATTTATAATAGAGATGCACTAGTTGATTAGCTAGTGACCAGAGTTTCCAGCTTAATCGGCCATGAACTGTGATCGGACAATCAATCTTGGATAAAACTAATTCTGTACAAAGGGCAGAAGCTTTTGTAAGGAATAAGGAATGGGCTTCATTTAATTACTCATGTTCAATTCACTTATGAAGGTTTAAGGTCTGGAATAAAATTTGGAATAAAGTAGTAAACTGGAAAATGTAATATTGTATTGGAACATACTTACAGAATTGAAGTATAAATTTAATCTGCACCTAGATATTGTGATAAAATTGTTTCGGGTGGGGCGTGGTGATTCCCATCCCTATTTTTTTTTTTATTCATTCTTCCCCATTTGAGAGAAAAGCTAAATGTTGTATCGGATCTCCTGTTGGACAAAACAGTGGATTTATTGTCAATGTCTTATAAAATACCCAAAGCAGTCCGTTGACTGCCTTCAAAGACATTTTGAAAAGAATACCATGTAAAGAAGATGAAAAACACACACCTTGACTGCAAACACGGAGTAAATAAGTGCACTAGAAGATGTGACTGCTGTGCAAATAGCGCACACAAAGAACGATCCAGCCCGGGGCAAACAGTGCAAACATGTCAAATAAAAACCATTTTGCAAAGGTATGTGATACTCCGAGCAAAGTAAATGTGTCCATGCAGCGAGGGAAAGCAACTGTGCTGAAAACAACGACCTGTTTATTGACTCTGTAAACCACAACAGCAGCGCTAATAAGAAAGAACAGGCATTTACAGGCGTACAAGTTAGCCAAAATGAAACTATTCTCAGCTTCAAATTGGACAATGGAACTTTAGCTAAGGTCATTCCAACTAGCTTGTTTAAAACACTTGGAAGAGTCCAACTTCTGGAAACTGTCACACATCCACTTTTTGGCGGTGGTGTTGAACAGATTACAGTAAGAGCAAATGAACCCTGAAATGCAAATGCAGAAACAAAGTGATGAGGCGTAAATCTGTTCTGTTGACAAACAAATGCCGTCAGTGCTAGGTCTGAAAAAATCTGTGGATTTTGGTTAATACCTGGATTTTGGTTAATGTCTAAGTCAGTGTGTGAAATTTGCAGATTTTTAAGTGGATTAGGACTTTTTCTGGGTGAGTAGGCAACTCATCTTGACCCTAACTTGTAGGACACCCACCAAGACATGGTCCTCAAATACTCTGCTGCCATCTTCAGAGGAACTATGTAACATGGAGAAACAACAAGAAGTCACTGGGCCTACAGCCTGTCCTGACTGTAGGGATTTTAACAAAGCCTTGCACCACCAGTGTTATTTGTTACCAGCTCTCAATGACATTACAGGTAACCTGGCAGGTTTGGCTTCTTTTTAATCATAGAAGTTTCAGGTCATGGGATGAGCAGGTGGAAAGTGATGGAATCAGAAATGTTAACCTGGAATAATGAAGTGTACAAGGTCACAGTTGACTGTCACAGCAGAACCTGACAAACTAACTAATGCTTCAGGACAAAGACTCAAAGCAAACTTTGCCAGACAATGAATACCAGAGACTGTTGTATGTGATACCAATCAACAATGCAGCCATGGTTTTTACAATATTTGATAGCAATCAAACTACCACAAAATTACAATACTAACCAGGGTGATGGACTAGCCAACAAGCCTGTGCGGATATCAAAATCACTCCTGGGAAAGAGCAATGATGACCAGAAGGTTCCTTACTCGAGTCTTTTAGACCCTCACAACTTCAGATCACCAGCGCAGGAGCTGAAGAGGCAGTGTCTGTCTTCCTCAGTCCATCTATCCTTCTAAATACCCCAAAACATCTTAATTTTTAGTATTTTGGTTTATCCGGGCTGTCGGATACTCCCCATCCTGGAGATATATCCGTTGTTTCTGTGGCAGTTACTCAAGGGGTTGGGTTACCAGCTCAATGCCAATTGTTATTCACACTCTACGGGGAATTTGGGAGTGCCAGTTATCCTAAACTGCATGTCGTTGGTCTGTGGGAGGAAACCAGAGCATCTGGAGAAAATCCAAGCATGGAGCACAGAAGTCATTCACATAGACCAGAGGCAGAATTCGAAGCCAAGGTGCCACCAAATAGCTTTTATACAACAATTAATTCTGAGCAATCTGGTTAGTAGCGAGGCATTTCACAAGTGGTGATAATGGACAGTAACAGCAGTGGGACATATAGCTATATCTATCACTCCATGTTCCAGGTGATCTACAATAGTTAATACACTAACTATTGGCTGCAGTATGGGTTAAAGTACATCTGTACGGTCTACAGCTGCCTGCAAAATGTACATTCAAAAACAGTAACAGACATAATTTAGCAAGAAAACAGGTCTAATAATGTTACTGCATTTTAACCAGCACTTTGTCTACGTAATAATTACATTTGAGTCATTCCGAATTGTCTCTGTGTTTTATTTACGCCTAAGTCAAGCTAGAAAGCTAACTAGCTTCTAACACAAGGCTGAATCCCAAATCCCTCTGTAACCCCTCATCAAGGGCACTATGTGGTGGGTAAAACAAGTGGTTGAACACCATGCATAGTGCACTAGCTTTCCATTTAAGGCTATTTATGATTTAACCCTGGAACCCGGGAGTTAACAGAGCTAATATTCTAAAGTAAAATAAGTGGAAATATAAAGTAAATCACATAAGTTTCTCATGACTGTCCACCACCTCCATGCTCAGTCCATCAGTGTTGAACGATTGAGAAATTGGGAAAGCGGTGCATCCTTCAACTTTGTTGTAGAACCTCAAAGCTTTGTATGACTCTAAAATGAAACGTGAGTTATCTGTTCAACAAATGATTTACGTTGTGTATGGGAATAAAATCTGTTTTGTTGTGCGAAACAAAGAGAGATAGATTGGATTGTTTTTCTTTCAACATGTGTGAGTTTAGTTGAGATTAGTTTCCTCGGTAGTGAGAGCCCACCCAAAGACAAATCCCTCCCTAAGGCCAAGGTGTGTAATGGTGATGGATTTCCGGCGTAACAACTATCTACTGCAGGTACTTTTCATAAACTCTGACACTTTTCCAACATTTTCTCTATGTTGAAAAAGTCCAGAACTGATTTTTTTTTAATTCCAAGATCAGTTTCCAGCATCAGTAACTCTCCAGCCTCAGTGGAGTTGTCCTGTGTTAAAGCACTCGGACATCTTTTGGACGTCAGTCCATGGCGGTATGTGGGCCAGATAAAGTGCCGTATGTGGAAAAGGATTGACTCATTACTCATTCACTATGAGGGAGGCATTCTGAATCTTACTGATTGCTCACATTCAAGCCTTTTCCAGGATCACTGACCCATTTAATCCTCTGGGATTACCAAAGCATGATTTATATTGGGGGTGTGCAGCCCCCAGTGGTAGAGTGGAACATATTCATCATGTTTATTTTTACATGGGTAAAAATGATGAGTCAGAATTGGCACAGGAGCATATAAGTCCATTATATTTACACACCACAACAGCGCTATGAAATCATTTTCAGCCTCCTCCATGCTCACGAGGATGGTGCAATGGTGTAGTTCCTACAGTATAAGAAGAACAACTTCTGGAACTGCAAAGCAACTCAGTAGTTTCATTGTTGGAAAATATGTGAGTAATACCGCTTTCTGTTTATTATAACATCAGGCTGATTTATTGCACTGTAACATTAATTATTACATAACGATAATGATGTATATACAGTATGTTCATTTATTTGAGGCACCACGATGGCCTCACAACTCCAGGGTTGAGGGTTCGATCCCCACCTCAGGACTGTGTGTGTGTGGAGTTTACATGGGTATGGGAGCTTGGTGGGTTTCCTCTGGGTACTTTGGTTTCATCCCGCAGTCCAAAAACATGCAGATTAGGATAATTGCCATTTCCAAATTTCCTGTGTGTGTGTGCACTGTGATGGATTGGCATCCTGTCCAGGGTGTACCCACCCTTGTGCTCTGGGGCACCTGGGATTGGGTCCAGGCCCCTGTGATCCTGTACACAGATTAAGTGCTATAGAAGATGAATATACTGTATATATTTGTTGGATGCGCCATATAAACAGATTAAAATCATTTCATATAAATGATGTTATGATGAATCATTTTATGTAAACAGGTGTTTTTGGAATTTCAAGTTTATGGAAGGAGTCTCCAAAGTACAATATCTTCAAGATTTCCAACATTTTCATGACAGAGTTTATTCTTCTTTGTGGTTTCTTAGTAACATAGTATGCTTCAGTCCTATTAACTTCCAGAGAAACACAAAAGAGAGGCTGGTGAACCTCAACATGCCCCCCTCTCTCTCCCTCACTCCCTCTCTCTCTCTCACTCCCTCTCTCTCTCAGTCTCTCTCTCTCTCTCTCTCTCTCTCTCTCTCTCTCATGATGATTAGCAGTGTGAAATTCTGTCACATCTCAGAAAGTAAAGTGTGTATTAATGAGTGTGCTGTGCCACCCCGCAAAGTCACCTTCACTTAGCAGTGATCCTCCAATGGCACTACAGGGAACCGTTCAGTGTTCAGCTTTCTATAAATTACCTGCTTAGATTTAGAAGAGAAAGATTAACTCATTTACTCAAGTGATACTGAGTAGCTCTTACTTTTTTCCTTTCCTTTTTTTTTTTTAATATGTTCTTCATGGACCTATATATTAAATGGAACATATGGAAGAACTGTCTCAGTTTCTAGATTTAACCCTTTCTGTACTAGTGTGTGCAGTGCATTCTAAGCTTACTACTATGTAACCTTCAACCTCCTATATTTTTAAGTTAACATTAACCTGTATGTAATGTGACCCTGTTCTTTTTAATCTGGAATTTATTTGTGCTATTCGTTAATGTTACAACATGACTACACATTCTACATCAGATTCTACACATTTACAGAACCATGTAACTCAAGGGATCAAAGAAATAACTTTTAACAGAGGTTCGACTTTGCTAAATAGACTCCTGACACTAACAATACTGGCATTGATTATCAATTAGGTGGCACGGTGGTGTAGTGGTTAGCACTGTCGCCTTGTACCTAAAGGGTCTGGGTTCGATTCCTGGCCAGGCTAGATTCCCATGTGCATGGAGTTTGCATGTTCTCCCTGTGCTTAGTGTGTGAATGAGTGTGTAAGTGTATGTGTGTGCCCTGCGATGGATTGACACCCTGTACAGGGTGTACCCTGTCTCGTGCCCTCCTCCTCCTCCTCTCCTCTCCTGGGATAGGCTCCAGGCCCCCCGCGACCTTGAATGCAGGATAAAGTGGTATAGACGATGAGTGAGTGATTATCAATTATATACAAAAGCGTAAACTAATGACATGATCATGGGCACCCAATGCCCATTCTATGCCCACAGGGACCAAAGGCCAGCAAGGCCAATCAGATCCCACAGAAAAACCTTAATAAAGTTGACCCTGGCTTTGACAGAAAGATACCACAGCCTGCCATGTATGGGCATACGTGGGGCCAGAGCCGCCCTGTTAGAGGACAGAGCTGCCCTGTTACCAAAAGTGGAATGTAAATCCTAGACAGTTTTAATGTTTACGGTTTGAATGTCATGGCTGTGAAAACTCCCACTCCCTTTATGTTAGCACATTGTTTGCTAGTGTGTCAAGTGTTACTGCGAAATGCTTCTGTGCACTACATTTAATATGGACTTATTACGTTTTCTGGAACATGTCATACTAGATGGAAAGAATGTAGAAGATAGAGGAATGTATTTTATTGATTTTAAGCGGACAATTCAGAAAAAAATAAACTTTAGCGTGCAGTGTGCTTGAAAAAGAAGACGTTTGGAATTGAGGTCCTTGAAAACACTCCGTCATTAAATGTAGACAGATGTTTCAATACATGGATGTAGGAAGTGCAGATTAAACAGAGCTGTGTCTTGTTGGCCTGCCTGACTGGGTTTATTCAGTGTGTGTGGAGGTGGGTGTATGTGTGTAAACAATCTGCACTATTTAGATAACAGACGTAATAAAATGAACCAACCAAATATCAGCTGAGTGTAAGGATGTGTGAGAGATGTGATGGAGGGTGTGTGTGAGATGTAGTGGAGGATGTGTGTGAGATGTGATGGAGGATGCGTGTAAGATGTGATGAAGGATGTGTGTAAGATGTGATGAAGGATGTGTGAGATGTGATGGAGGCATTTTTCTATATTATATTCTATATGTATAAATATTCATATTTTACAAATTGTATTGACACTTATGCACGACTGCTGCCTAAAGATGTAATGAAACTTTATTTATAGTGTATGGTAAGAAAAGAGGACGGATAGGAGAGACGATGATGAACCGAGGAGTGTACTGTATGCGTAAAATTGTTCGATGGATCTCTTTTTGACATCTCGTCCACTCTCCTGTTTTTCCTGCTAATGAGATGAAGTCACACTGATGATAATTAAAGTGTAGAGGGATGTGAATGTAATTAATAGTAATTATGTATAATTAAGATGTCAGTCAAAAAGAGCAGTCCTACACACCACACACACACACACACACACACACACACACACACACACACACACACACACACAAGTGATAAGATTCTGTTCTCCCTTTTGTCTTTAACCTGCCCTGGAAGTCTGTAATTACATTTACACTATTTATCTACATTGAGCTCTGCAAGGATTATGTGACTGATTTTCCAAAACAGCAGCTCTGACGATAATTCAGCGGCAAATTTCAAGTTTATGCATGGTATAATTTACATATTACCAATATTAACAACTTGTTCAAGTCCATATAAACAAATTAAAAAGTGTGTATAATAATTTATATGGTAGCGTTTATAGATTTGAAACGGAGCCCTAAAATGAGACTCTTTAGTGGCGGAGATTCAAAACGTGGTTTGTTTTATGAGACGTGTCTGCACTCGTGAAATGAGACACAAAGTATGGTCATGCTTACTTTCTCTGCTGACAGAGCCATCCATTTCCCCTTACACACTTCCTTCTCGAAGGGGCTTCTTCACAAGTTCCTGAAATGGATCTTGAACTGGTACAATCTGGTGATTGTGGGAAATCATAACGAGATCAGCTGAAACTTCTGCGGAGCTTGGTATGACTTCTTGTGATCCAGAAAGAACTGCATCTGTCAAAACAGCTTGGAATTTAGAAAAGTAGCTCCTGACAAAAAAAGAAATGTGGCAGTTATTTGTAGGTGGATCCAAAAATATGCTAAATTCTTCTTCTTTTTGAATATCTTTAATCCGTGACAGCAGGAGCTTTGCTAAAATGGCTAAACCCAACCCTGAACACTAAACTACGAAATAGTATGTTCTAATAGATACTAAATCCATGGCTAAATCCCACCCTGCACACTAAACTACTTAACAATTCGCTCCAATGAATACCAAATCCACAGCTAAATCCCACCAAGTCCACTAAAATAGTTAATAGTACTCTCTAATAGATACTAATTCCTGGCTAAATCCCACCATGTACACTAAAGTACTAAATAGTGCGCTTTAATAGATACTAAATACACAGCTAAACCCTACTGTTCAGTTTAAACTACTAAATAGCGTGCTCTAACAGGTACTAAATCCGTGGATAAATCCCACCATGCGCTCTAAACTACTAAATAGTGTGCTCTAAAAGATGCTGAAGTACTGTATGTAAATCCCACAATGCAAACTAAACTACTTAATAGTGCGGTTTAACAGGTACTAAATCCACGGCTAAATCTGACAATGCACACTAAGCTACTAAATAGTACGCTCTAATAAATACTAAATCCACGGCTAAATCCCACAATGCACACTAAACTACTAAATAGTATGCTCTAATAAATACTAAATCCACGGCTAAATCCCACAATGCACACTAAACTACTAAATAGTATGCTCTAATAAATACTAAATCCACGGCTAAATCCCACAATGCACACTAAACTACTAAATAGTACGCTCTAATAAATACTAAATCCATGGCTAAATCCCACAATGCACACTAAACTACTAAATAGTATGCTCTAACAGATACTAAACATGATGTCATAGAGTCGAACGAACAATAATCTAACTCGGGACAGTTTTGCATGCTTTAGCAAAAAGTTTGGGAATGTAGGCCAGGACCCTCACACATACACACACATACACAGAATTAATTGTTCCTGTCCCTGCATGCTGAACACATGACTGTGGTTCAGGTAATTAATGCACTTCTTTGTGTGTGATGGTCCGTGTTGCTCTGAGCCAATCAGAGCACGGCGTTTTATCAGGACATGCTGATGGAGCGAGGTGTGTGAGCGCTGCAGAAGAGGCCGCCGACACCTCATATTTATGCAAATGTCTTTCATTCAAATTGCCTAAATGAGCTCGCCTCCCCCGTTCTGTCTCTGATGATAAACTTATTTAATTCTGTTCCAGCCTTTGTGCTACTTCACCCCCACATTTAACCCTTCACACTCTTATCAATAGAATATGTGTGTGTGAGTGTTTTCTACATTTCGGCATTTACCGCTGAACATTAACGGTTCTAATCGTCGCCCTTGTGTAGGACAAATCAGCGAATAATTCACGCAGGGTCTCAAAGACTTCTAGAAGTGCGCTTATCGGTTTTACTCGTAATAGTCACGTAGGCTAATTGGATAATTAGCATTAGCGTATTTCTTTCTTTCTTGATACACTCAACTGAGTGGTGCATTAATAAGCTAACTCACTCCCACAGTGCACTACGGGTAATACACATTGTTCTAAACGGCTGATGTTTTTTTTTTCCTGCA
The DNA here is from genome assembly GCA_028565275.1 of Leiocassis micropogon. Taxonomy (NCBI): domain Eukaryota; kingdom Metazoa; phylum Chordata; class Actinopteri; order Siluriformes; family Bagridae; genus Leiocassis; species Leiocassis micropogon. The sequence goes on along the minus strand of JAOVVA010000002.1, from coordinate 25,343,095 downwards.
GAGTGATCTGAAATAATATTTACTGCACCCTGCTTAGTGTCCTTCATGTACAGTAACAAGCCATGGGAGGCAGCGTATGTCTCTGATTAAGTGTCCCTCCCCCAACAGAAGTAGACACAGAGGGTCTTTAGGGTTAAACTCTCTGTAGTTCACTAATCCCCGAAATGGATTTCGAACATCAATTAGAGCTGCAGCTAATTAAATTTTAAATTTGCTCAATTAGAGAGCTGATGGAAAATTCCCTTCATGAATAGAAAACAAACCGCCATGTACCAGTGTTACAGCCTGCCTGTCTGTCTCATTTCCTGTGTCTCTCTCTCGCTCTCTCTGCTTGTCTGTCTGTCTGTCTGTCATTCTGCGTCTCAAGCAGTTTTCTGTTTCTTCAATTCTCTCTTTCTTTATATCCTCTTCTGTCTGTCTGTCTAGCCACCTGTCGCTGTGTCTAAGTAAGTCTGCTTGTCCCTCTTTGTGGATCTATATGTCACTCTGAGCATCACACACTTTACAACCATCAAACACTCTCTCTGATCATGTCCCTTTGATCATCACACACTCCCTCTGACCATTACACACTCCATCTTACCATCACTCACACACTTCCTCTGACCATAGATGCTCTCTCTGATCATAACACACTCTGCTCGTCATATACACTTCCTTTCCTTTGATTATCACACATTCCCTCAGATCATCACACACTTTCTTTGATTGTAACAAACTCTCTGTCATCATCTCACACTCTCTCTGAACATCACAGAAACTCCCTTTTTTATCACACTCTCCTTATTCTTGTCACACACTCCCCTTAAATGTCACACACACACTCTCTCTGATCGTTATACTCTCCCTCTGACCATCACATACACTCCCTCTGATTATCCCACACTTCCTCTTCTCATCAAACACCACTTCTTGTTATCACACACTCCCCTTAAATGTCACACAGACACACTCTCCTTCTGATCGTTACACTCACTCTCTGACCATCACATACACTCCCTCTGATGATCACACACTCCCTTTGATCATTACACACTCCCTCTGGCTGTGTCTATTTTACAGTCCATCTGGTTTTCTTGTCTCTGTCACTGAGTGTCACAAAATTAAGCACCTTATGCAAATTTATGCAAATGCCGTGGCAGGAATTACGGACCACACACAGGATATAGAATATATAATTAATATTAACACGCAAGCTCAGGGTTTCCTGAAGCACAGCTGCTAATCCAATGCTAATTTATTCTTTCTAATTCACACAAAATGTAATCACAGAGATGATCATCATGTCCTTATAGAATATAAATTTAATGTGACAGAGATAAAGATGTCCCTGTCCTCAGGAGACCTGACGGGGACAGACGGAGTGTAAAGCCAGACGGAGTCAAGGCGACACAGGGGTGGAGAGACTTAGGTAATGAGGAGACAGGGGGTTGAGACACATGGGTGACAAAGTGGACAAAGGGATTTGTGGAAAATATTTTTTTGCGGGACAGGGGTGGTAGATAGAAAGAGGTATTATGAGATGGTTTTGGGACATAGGGGTTCCTAGAGACAGAGGCAATAAGGGGATAGAGACAGGGAACAAAGACTGGGATGGATTAGGGGACAGACAGGGTGGAGGTACACAAGTGATTAAGGGGACACAGGTGGGTAGAGACATGGGTGATAATTGGATAAAAGACAAAGTGGAAAAGAAATGGTTGAGGGACAGTGATGATGGACAGATAGAGAGGTGGATGAAGACATGGGTAATTACAGTATGAAGCTCATGGAGAGACATAGATAATGAGAGTATAGAGCTGTGATGGATAGAGGGGGAGAAGGGACATATGTGATGAAGGAATAAAGGGCATGGGGGACAGAGGGACTGGAGAGACATAATATTAATAAAATAATAAAGGTGGTGTGAGACAAAAGGGAGGAGGGGCAGGTGATGGGGGCTGGATGGTTGGTGACAGAAGTGTTGAGGAGACATAGGTGATGAGTAGAAAGCTGGTGGTGGACAGAGGGGCAGAAAGGACAAGGGTGATAAAGGGATAGAGCTGCTGAGTGACAAAAGTGGTGGAGGGACAGTCAATGAGGGCATAGGCGGGTAAGACAAAGGGTTTGGAAAGACATAGGTAATGGAGGGTGGAGAGAGTAGGGGATGGTGGTGGAGAGACATATATGTTGGGGATAAAAGAAGTGGGGCTAAAGGTGGTTGAGAGACGTGGTTGCTGCGGCGATGGAGAGAGTAGGTGATAAAGGTGGTGGAAAGACAAGTGATGTGGGAATAGAGGGGTAGGAGACAAAGGAGGTAGAGAGACAAATGATTAGGGGATAGGGAAGGTAGGAGACAAAGAAGGTAGAGAGACATAGGTAATGAGGGGACAGAGGGGTGGAGTTTATTACAGAAATGTGTTGCAGGTTCATAGCTTCTGTAGTCATATGTGTCTATAGCCTGGGTCCCCAGATGGGGGAAACATTAGAATCGTTCTTTAAGAAACCAAGAATCATCAAAACTTTCAATTAGAAACAACTCAGCGCAATCTGGGGGGACAGTCTGGGTCTGTAGGAACCCGACATCATAACCTGTATGGACAGTGCACGTAGCAGAAGTTGCCCTTAAATTATGTACATAATTAAACTCACGTTCCCCATCTGCACTCTGATCTCTCTCTCTCTCTCTCTCACTCACACACACACACACACACACACACGCACACACACGCTGAAGCTCATTAAAATAGTTTAATATTTAAAGTTAAAAGTGTCATAAATTATGTCCCCAATTTTCATCCCATCAGTTTCCTTAATTACGTACAGCGTGGGTTCATCTTCCGCAGAGTCTTTAAAGAACATTTTACTGACAGAAACACAGTCACATGATGTAACACTGTAGGCTAATTAGCATATCTCAATTTCCACTGTCCCACAAGTCTCTGTCCCACATGCCACCACTGTTCCAACATCTCAATCCTAAATCTCGTGAAAGTGTCGGTCCTTACTTCTTTATGTCTGAATGTCTAAATCCTTACTGTTCCACATCTCAGGCCTCACTGTCTCGCATGTCTCAATCCGCACTGTCTTGCAGTCTCACTCCTCACTGTCTCCCACATCTCAGTGCTAATTGCCTTGAGCTGCTTCACTCCTCACTGTCCCCCACGTCTCAGTCCTCACTGGCTCGCAAGTCTCAGTTCTCACTGTCCCAAATGTCTCAGTCCTCTCCATCCTGCACAACAGTACTTGCTTTTTCACACTTTTTTTAAATGATTTCAAAACACTGTTCTTGCACATCTCAATTCTTACTGTCCCACTTGTCTCAATCCTCCCTGCAATTTGTGTCTTAATCATGCTGCCCCTTATGTTTCTGTCCCACACATCTAAACTCTTACTGTTCCGTACTGTCCATTGGGGGAAAAAAGCAGGATAAGATACAAAAGATACAAAGATACAAACAGAAAGATGAAAAAAAAAACAAATGGAAAGATACACACATAGACATTGTCTCTTTCTTGTTATCTATCTGTCTCCATTTTTCTCTCTTTCTGTCTCACTATCAATCCTGCTACAAGTATTATTTCTATGCCTGACCTTCAGTAGCATGGGATTTGACATCAGGGATTCAAAACGGTGCCACACTGACCCACTACAGACACACTCTCACAGACTCACACACTCACACACACACACTGGAATGATAAACAGATGGAAAAATTGAAAGACTGTTTCCCTCTTTCTCTCTTTCTCCTTCTGTGTGTGTATGTTTCTGGAGCTCTGTAATTGGTCAACTAATTAAAGGTGCCTCTCTGCTTGTCCTTCTGTCTGTCTGTCTGAACATCTGTCTGTCTCTCTCTCCTTGTTGGAGCAGTGTTAATAATCAATATATGGCGCACTTAATGCGTAGGTGAGGGTTAATGATTTCACTAATGAGCCTGGAGGAAAGAAAGAATTGGAGTGGAAAGTCAATAATGAGGAAAATACACACATACACACACACACACACACACACACACACACACACACAGTGCACAATGCCCTGACTTCTTTTACAATGTAGTCTTCCCGATGGGACAATACCTGTTTGGAACCTGATTCAGCCCCCCTACACACATCACTTCTTGTTCTCCTTATTGGAGGGGACACATCCATGCCACTCACCCAGCTGATAACAAACCCCTACCTCACAGAAGGGTGTATAATAAGAGGGAGTGTGTGTGTGTGTGTGTGTGTGTGTGTATTGTAGGTGACAGTGGAGATAACGTCTTTTATCTTGAAGACAAACAAACCCACAGCGAAATGAAAAGTCTTATCGCTCTCATTTACTAATCGAAATCCGGCGTAATCTGGTCCTGCCGAATTAAAGTGAACTCCAGAAATCTGACGTTTTTGTCGTTTGTGCGTTTGTTTGTATGTGTGACATCCCATAATAATCCCACTCTAATTTAGGGAGTTTTAATCATTTTACATCATCTTATAATGAGATGAAGCTGAATGTGTGTGTGTGTGTGTGTGTGTGTGTGTGTGTGTGTGTGTGTGTGTGTGTGTGTGTGTGTGTGAATAAGAACTGTGGTGAAAGCCACGCTTGTGCTGTGCTTTTTCAGGAATATACTGTAATCAACCAGAGTGGAAAGCAGAGTTGGAATTCCTGTTGATTATTGTCCCCTCTACCTGCATGTCCTGAGGAGTTTCAGTGTCCTATAGTGCTTAATGTTAGCGTGAGGAGAAACACCACTGTGTTAAAAGACGTGTGTGTGTTTTAATTGCACACTTTCAGCCCAAAGAGAAGTGTAAATGAGTAGACGTGGATGTGTAGGTGAGTAGATGTGTGTAGTGTCACTCTGTTTTCCCAGCGGCGCGTCAACGGAGCGCTTTGGGGTTAGCGACTGTTAGCGTGTGACAGCGTCTTTGGCAACAATGTGACGCCTCACTGCCTTTGAAGTCTCAAAACGTTTGTTTACAGAAACCTTCATAACTGCAGAATGTGCTGCGCCATAACACTCAGCTACTCTCTGTGTGTGTGTGTGTGTGTGTGTGTGTGTTTATGTACAAATGTGTGTGTGAGGTGTAAATGTGTGTGTGTGTGTGTTTATGTACAAATGTGTGTATGAGGTGTAAGTGTGTGTGAGGTGTTTACTGAAGAGGACAGCAGCATTTAATGTGACAGTTTAATGTTGCGTAACCACTGAGGAATTGTGTGTGTGTGTGTGTGTGTGTGTGTATAAGAGAGAGATACTGAGGGGGAATTGCAAAAGACTTTGCTGCAGCCAATATGTTTGAAATTAGCATATATGTATATGTGTGTGTGTGTGTGTGTGTGTGTGTGTGTGTTTTGTTCAGTTAATCACCTCTAAAATTTTAACATTTAAACTTTTTTGTTGTCGTTTTTTGGGGATTTCTCCCAGATTTTCTCCATAATTTAGCCGTAACCAATTCCCACCCATCAATGGGGGCTCCCACATCAAGGCTACTACTATTAGGGAGGGCTATCACCTGACTATCACCTGTTTCCGCCGAACCATGTGACGCCAGCCAATCGCATCCTCCCAAACTGCTGTTAAGGGAGGTGTAACACACTCGGAGGACGGCATAATCTGCTCCTCCCGATTGGTTTTAGAGTTGTGATTGATGTAAAAGCTAAGTGTCTCCCATCCCACCCCGCTCCCAGAGAGCTCGGCCTATCAGCTCTCTCCAGGTCCCCGGCTTCAGGATCGTCTGGGAATCAAGCCAACGTTCTCCGGATGATAGGGTGAACACTTTACCACTGCGCCACTTGGGGTCTATGTTTAAAAAAGATTAAGGAATTCATTTCACAGTCCAACTTATATACGGCGAGACAAATACTGTAGATGGGACGAGAGAAACCAAGATGGATAGACAGACAGACTAAGAAAAAAGACAGCCAGACACAGCAAGGCACACATTGTATGAGCTAGACAGAGAGACAGACTGAATTATAGACATTGATGAGAGAGAAAGGAAAGGAAACACTGACAGGGAAAGTTAGAGAGATGGAATGAAAAACAGATAGCGAGATAACGAGAAATAGACAGGGTGAGATTTGTAGGGAAGTGCCATGAGAAACGGAGGAAAAGACAGAGGGATAGACATAGAGATAGACATACATAAAGAGAGAAAGAGGGGGAGAAGGAGGCAGACAGACAGACAGGTGAGAACTAAAGAGAGAATGAGAAAAGGCGACAGAGAGACAGTCGATTGATATGTGAGTAACAGAGAGTAAAAGAGACAGAGAGAGCTACCGTAATGAAACTGAAATTTTCAATAACTATTAGCTGTATGGTGTATATGTGGGTTCAGAAGTGGGTGGAGTTTTTAGATGATTGGCAGGTCAATGTGCAGGTGTTGGACAGGTTAATTAGTGCTTAGACATCCAGAGAAGTGCGCAGGTGACAAATTACAGTTATTAACGGGTCGTGGAGGAGAGCGCCAACTTCATAACTGACAAGATTGGGACGCATTGGTGGTCCCACCTTTCAGAGACAAAATATTCAGCAAGGCAGGACTCAGTAAGGGGTTAAACTCGGATTGGAACACAACTGAGTTAAGGTCCATAGATGTATTGTTCAGTAAAGCCTTATTACACCGAGAGTGAGTGTAAATAACATCATATTATTACACCAGGAACTGTTTATAACCTCGTATTACAACAGTAAATGTTTATAACCTCATATTACACCAGGAAGTGTTTATAACCTCGTGTTACAACAGTAAATGTTTATTACCTAGTATTACACCAGGAAGTGTTTAAAACCTCGTATTCCACCAGGAAGTGTTTATAATCTCTTATTACACCAGGAAGTGTTTATAACCTCTTATTCCACCAGGAAATGTTTATAACCTCATATTACACCAGGAAGTGTTTATAACCTCGTATTCCACCAGGAAGTGTTTATAACCTCATATTACACCAGGAAGTGTTTATAACCTCGCATTACACCAGGAAGTGTTTATAACCTCATATTACACCAGGAAGTGTTTATAACCTCGGGTTACAACAGTAAATGTTTATAATCTCTTATTACACCAGGTAGTGTTTATAACCTCGGGTTACAACAGTAAATGTTTATAATCTCTTATTACACCAGGAAGTGTTTATAATCTCTTATTACACCAGGAAGTGCTAATAACCTTGTATTACACCAGTATGGGTTTATAACCTCCTATTATTGCATTTTAGTGCTTATTACTTCTTGCTGTACATGACATGTTTATACCCCAATTATTATAAATTTGAGCATTTATAGATGTCTTATTACACATTGAAGTCTTTACAACCTAATTTTAGTGTTTATTACTTCCTGTTACACCAGGTGTTTATAATAACATGTTTATTACACATGCAATTGTGTATAACCAAATTATTACAAATGTTTTTATGACCTATTTGGACTACACAGTTCCATGTTTATTACTTCTAATTCCACACGAGAGTGTTCATAAACGTTTATTATTGCACATTTGAGTGTTTATAACTTCCTATTACACATTAAATTGTGTAAAACCATATTATTACAAATGTTTAAAGACATGTCTTTAAAACTTTTAATTACACACAAGTTTTCATAAACCTTTTTTATTACACATTTGAGAGTTTATCTCATTATTAAATTTTGATAATGTATTATTATACAATGGGTTTTATGACTGCGCTCTCATTATATAAAATCTTTTATTGTCTGTCTGTCTGTCTCTCTCTTTGTCTCACCCTCTCTGCCACCCCCGCTTTGTGGATTGTTCACCGAAGGTAAGAACAAATTCTGTTGTGATAAAATGTGCGCTTTGATAACAACAGCACCAGTAACACCTTGAATTATGCTAGATAATATCACTCAGAGCGCTATGTTTGTGCTGAGTGTGTGTGAGTGAGAGGTGAGTCACAAACCTGCCAACCCTGAAGGTGAATAATGAGTATTCCCCGTAGCAGAGGGCGAGTAGGAGTGAAAACAGTGTAAACAGTGATAAATATAACACTGTCCATTTTCTGTATAAGGACAGTGAACAGTGTTTTCAACCCCTTGTTTTCATTTGTTAGCTTTTAGATCTGACACTTAATATCATTTGCAGTTGATTTCTTTTTCTTAAGTTGCAATTCACAGCTTTTTCTGTTTATTGAACATGAATGGAAGAAGTCTCTAGTGTCAGCACTATATGATTTCTTGACTCTCAACAAGCTACTTTATTGTCTTATTAATTTCAAGGAAGAGAGAAAGGCTGGTGATTGGAAACGTGTTTACAGCTGCTGTAACATAAATGAGAATAAAATCCACTTATGTTACAGCATAAGTGTTTTACTTTTTGTTTAGTCTTTTTAGGAAACTGATAGTGAACACTTATTTGAGGAAAAACATAGAGGACACATGGGGCACTTGTACATGGAGTAGGAAGTCATAGTGTACATGTAGTGCACTTGTTTTGGGAGTAGGGTGTCTAAGTGGACATTTGATGTACTTGTTTGGGAGTAGGGAGTCATAGTGTACATGTAGTGTATGTTAATACAGAGTAGGAAGTCATAATGGACATGTAGTGCACTTGTTTTGGGAGTAGGGAGTCATAGTGGACATGTGATGTACTTGTTTGGAAGTAGGGAGTCATAGTGGACATGTAGTGCACTTATTTTGCCAGTAGGAAGTCACAGTTTTCGATGGAATAGGGAGTTAGAGTGGACATGTGGTACATTTTTAGAGAGTAGAGAGTTATAGTGCACATTTTGCTTGGAGTAGGGAGTCAGAGTGGTCATGTAGTGAATTTTTCTATGGAGAAGGGAGTCACATTGTTCATGTAATGCATTTTGCTTGGATTAGGGAGTCACAGTGATGATCTATGTGTGGAATTTCTATATTCGGAAATTTTCATAGTGTAGTAGCCAAAGACCATAAGACATTAAATATACATAGACAGCTGTACACACACACACACACACACACACACACACACGCACACACTTCACATTGTAGCATATACACACAGTGCAAATACAAGTGCATAAATTCGCTCCATTTATGCTCTAAGCATTACTGATGGAACGTGATTGGTTTCATCCCACCATCTGCGGTAGAATCACCATCTCCGGGTCTTCAGCGTAGGAACCCGGGCTCTCGCTTAGATGACTGTTCGTCACCTCAAAGACTTCCTTTTCCCTTTTTACTCCTCATCCTCATGTTCAGCCCCATCCTGCCACTGCGGGCTGCTCCACCCACACACATTGACTGTTTGCTTCAGCTGGCAGGCTTCTGCTTGTCCACACACACACACACACACACACACACACACACACACACACGCACATACACACTCACAGCTGTCCACCGTGGGAGTTCGATCATTCATTGCTTGGAGCTATACATCCCAGTGCTATGCATTGTTGCAAAGAAACTCATATTATGCTAACACACACACACACACACACACACACACACACACTCCGTCACACAAAGACGGAGAGATTTCTTCCCAGATCTGCATGCAACTGTGTGTGTGTGTGTGTGTGTGTGTGTGTGTGCGCGCGCGTGTGTGTGTGTGTGTGTGTGTGTGTGTGTGTTAAAAGCTGTTGCACTACAGGGAATTGATCTGCGTTCCAATTAAGTGTAGTGGTCTGGGCTTTTGTTTATCTGAGCTCCTGTGAAAGTGATCTTCAGAGTGAAGAAAAGGATTTCAGACAGGTGGAACTTCTCTAAATCAGGGTTCAATCATTCCATTTAGTTTAATTTAATTTAATTTCAGGTAAGACTTTATTTAAAAGTTACCTACGTATGGGCTTCGTAAAGCCTTCATAGCCATTACATTAAGTGTTTATTAAACAGTTTTAGATGCTTTATGAAAGTCTTGTCATGAATGGTCGTGAATGATTTAGATATTTTGTGCGCTGTAAAATGCAACAGAGAAAAACAGCGAAGGGATGGCAGTCAGCAACAGCGTGGAGGAGTTTATTACTAAAACAAATCTGTTAAACAAAGTGAAACACTGTACCTATACATCACACATTATATGCTTCATAATACACAGGAACAGTGCTTTATGACTGTGTTAGGAATGGAAAAAAGTTATTAACTGTATCAGAATCATTTATAATGTTGGCATGAGCCTTTCATCTTCACCTTCACCTGCATAAAATGATAATGTCACCTGATGAGTTGTGACAGAAAGATTTAGAGTGTGATTATAAAGTTGCAATGTAATTATAGCACTATAATAAAGTGTGATTATACTGTAGCACTATAATAAATTATATTATAAAATTATAATGAGAATTAAATCAAGAATAAAGAAATAAAGAATTACAGTGATCGTGAGATTATAACTTGCAATTATAGAATTACAATAGAGTGTGATTATAGAATTATAATGCGTGTGATTATAAAATTGCAATGAGTGTATGATTATAGAATTATAATGCACTATATTGCCAAAAGTATTCGCTCGTCTGTCTTTACATGCATATTTACTTGGGTAACATCCAGTTCTTAATCCATAGGGTTTAATATGATGTTGACTCACCCTTAAGCTATAACAGCTTCAACTCTTTTGGGAAGGCTTTGCACAAGCTTTAGGAGAGTGTTTATGGGAATTTTTGACCATTCTTCCAGAAGCGCATTTGTGAGGTCAGACAGTAATGTTGGAATAAAAGGCCTGGCTGGCCGTCTCCGCTCTAATTCATCCCAAAGGGTTGAGATCAGGACTCTGTACAGGCCAGTCAATTCTTCCACACCAAACTCGCTCATCCATGTCTTTATGGACCTTTACTTTATGCACTAGTGTGCAGTGATGTTGAAAAAGGCAGAGGCAATTCCCAAACTGTTCCCACAAAGTTGGGAGCATAAAAACGATAAAAACAAAGCATTCAGTAAAACACAGGAGTTTTCGAAATGACTGACAGCTTTAATGATGATAAAAGACGAGTAATTTACCTAATTTGTGTAATTTCATTCTCAATTTAAAGAAGAGGTTTTGTCTTTTCATTAGACTTTGCGGCTTCAGCTAAATGCTTGGGTGCAAAAGGGTCAAAAATAGATTTTTAAATGCCATAATAGTAATTTGATTATTTGTAATTTGATTATTTGGACATGTAGTGCATTTTGCTTGGAGTGGGGAGTCACAGTGATGATGTAGTGCATTTTGCTTGGAGTGGGGAGTCACAGTGATGATGTAGTGCATTTTGCTTGGAGTGGGGAGTCACAGTGATGATGTAGTGCATTTTGCTTGGAGTGGGGAGTCATAGTGAGTGAGTGTGTGTGTGTGAGTGGTAGAGAGAGAGAGAGAGAGAGAGAGAGAGAGAGAGACTGGTGCGTAGTCATACAAAACTACAGTACTATTAAACTATTTGATTGCTAATGTTTATGTAGATTTTTATTCTACTCTTATAATCTTCCCCAGATGAAAGCCATGGAAAGGATCTAATGATAGTTTTGAAGTTGCATGTCAAAATGCATGTTTTGATTTGAGTAATAGCGTATATTTTTTAAATAAAACTGTTGTTAAAAATTTGACATATTTTGTAATCATTTTGCATGGTTAATTGAAGCCTGCCCAACCCAATAAAACAAAAAAACTTGACCACACCATCCCCCTTGAATATTTCTTACAATTCGACCACTGACCGTTGGCAGCGTGCTTTACACCACTACGTCTAATTCTTCGCATTGCACTTGGTAATGTAAGGCTTGGATGCAGCTGCTCAGCCATGGAAACTTCTCCATGAAAGCTCTCTACTCACTGTTCTTGCGCTAATCTGAAGGCCACATAAAGTTTGGACGTCTATAGCTATTGACTCTGCAGAAAAGTCAGCGACCTCTCAGCATGCATTAACCCCGGTCTGTGATTTTACGTGGCCTAACCACTTCGTGGTTGAGTTGGTGTCGTTCCAAATTGCTTCCACTTTGTTATAAAACCACTAACAGTTGATTGTAGAATATTTAGTAGCGAGGAAATTTCATGACTGAACTTATTGCACAGGTGGCGTCATATTACAGTACCACGCTGGAATTTACTAAGCTTCTGTGAGCGACCTATTTTTTCACAAATGTTTGTAGAAGTGGTCTGCTTGCCTACGTGCTTGATGTATACACCTGTAACTATGGAAGAGATTGGAATACCTAAATTCAATGATTTTGATGGGTGACTGCATACTTTTGGCAATATAATGCATGTTTGAATGTAAAGGTATAATGAGTGTGACTATAGAGTTATAATGAGTGTGATTATATAATCATAATAGGTATGTGATTGTAGAATTATATTGTCCTTGGTTATAGAATTATAATGAGTATGTGATTATACAATACTGATTTATAAAAGCTTAATGTAAAGGTTATGAATGTGTTATGGAGTCTGCATGTAGTTACCCTTTAAATGAAATCTTACTCCATTCAATCTGTTTCCAGAGCTCATTTAAAACAGCCGAAGCCATAGAGCTGAGAGGGCTTTAAATTAAAAAGGCACATTAATATTACATCACAAGACAGGGCCACAGAAAACAAAACACGCTGAAAGATAATAAAATATACAAAGCATAAATCCCCTTATTAAAATGACTGAGTAGACACAAGACTTACAGAAAACAAGAGATTAGATGCACTCATGTGCCAAGGAGAAAGGACTGGTCTTAAGGCAAGATTAAAAGTGTTCAATAGCTGAAGCAGGTCTCACTCTAAAAGTGCCACAGTCTAGGGAATGGGGGCAGCTACTGAGACTGCACGCTCACCCTGGTGTATTAATCGTGAACGTAGGACGGTTAGCGGTAATTTGTTAGAAGATCGAAGAGACCTGCTTGAAGTGTAAGGACTAATTATATCGTATTGAATACCTGATGTATTGAAGAGCCAGGCTGTGTACTGCCTTAAAAACAAACTGGGAAATCTTAAAATCGATTCTGTACTTGACCAGAAGCCAGTGTAGACAAGCCGTGACCAGTGAAATGAATTATGCCTCTTATTCTTGCACCAGTCAGAAGTCTAGCCGCGAGATTTTGAACAAGCGCATGGGCATGAAAGTGAAGTCTATAATCAAGCAGTGTTTACATGCAGAGTTCTGTTCAGTTAATGCCAGTTGACGGAATGTCCTTCTTTTACATGCTGTCAATCGTAAAGAGATTAATATACAGTATGTGATTAAAAGTCTGTGAAATGTTAATGATTTACCGATTTATTATTTATGTAGATAATTAATAAATCATTGCCATTTAATATTAATATACTGTCCTTGATAATTATGAATTATTGTCAGGTCTCATGGAACAGTATTTTTTTCCTTGCGCTGATGGCTAATTTTGTTTGTCCACTTCCAGGACTCCTAGCCAATCAGAATGCAGCCACACTGTTCATAATTACACCTTCGCAATAATCACATGCTGTTTGTATCACCGCATTTCCTATAATTGCACTCTGTTTTATAATTACACATAATACACTGTTTAGACACGTAACCACATTCATCACACATTTGCTAATATCACACTCTAAATCTGATCAGATGCTGTTTATAATTACATGCTCTGTATAACTCTTAAATCACACATTTACTGTAAACCTATAATTGCACATTCACAATATTCATGTTCTTATTATAATTCTATAATTGCACTCGCTATAAAGACACTATATATACGCTATATCACTATATACAGTATATCACTATATATAATCTACTGTATAATCATATACTCCCTATAATCACACATTCTAAATTCATAATCACATGCTACTTATAATTACACTCTTACTGTAATCATACCCACATTATTACACTATAATCATGTTCATTATAAATTCACACACACTATAATCACACACTCACTGTAAATGTAACATGCTCTACTCTATAACCAGACACATGCTTACTATAAATTGATCATTATAAACTCATTATAACTTTGCAGTCACACATCTCCTTAATTACACATTATAATTTTATAATAATTATAAATCATGTTCTTTAAAATTAAACTTTCATTATAAGTATACAGTCATTATAACTTTATAAATACATACTCATTCTGAACTATAATCATGCACTATAATAAAACTATAAGCACACTATAGTTGCAGACTCTGTAATCACCCACAATATAATGCTATAATTACACACTCCATATAACTCTATAACTACATGCTTAGTAGAATTCTATAATTACACACTCACTGTAACTTTATAACCACAGACTTAGTTTACCTCTATAATCACACGTGCTGTATAACTGTATAATTACACACTATAACTTAGCTTAACTTATATAACTTAGCTTAAGTCTATAATCACACACTTAATATAAATCTATAATCACACACTTAGGATAACTCTATACTCACACATGTTGTATAACTCTGTAATCAGACACTTAGGATAACTCTATAATTACATGCGCCGTATAACTCTACAATCACACTCTCAGTATAACTTTAATCACACACTCAGTATAAATCTATAATCACACAGTATAACTCTATAATCACACAGTATAACTCCTTAACCACATGCTCAGTATAACTCTATAATCACAATCTCAGTATACCTCTGTAATCACAATCTCAGTATAACTCTGTAATCACACTCTCAGTATACCTCTATAATCACACTCTCAGTACAAATCTATAATCACACAGTATACAGTAACTCTATAATTATACAGTATAACTCGTTAATCGCATGCTCAAAATAAATCTATAATAACACAGTATAACTATAATCACACGCTCAGTATAAATCTATAATCACACAGTATAACTAGTTAATTGCATGCTCAATAGAAATCTATAATCACATAGTATACATTCAGTATAAGTTCATACTCTATAGATCTGTAATCACGCACTGTTTATAATTACAGTTGGTACATTTCGATGCCCGTGGACCAACTTACTCACACCACAGTGTTTTTGGCTCGTCAAACATGTGTACATGTACTAAACACAGGTATCCCACAGATCTGTGTGCTTAGCCCCTTTCCTCTACTCTCTGTTCACCCACTGCTGCAGGGCTTTCATCACACACTTGCTATTAATATAATCCATTTTAACCTATTCCTTTACCTCCTCTCTTATTTCTGCTCGTTTTTTCTTCTCTCTTCTCTTCTTTCTTACTCTTTAGCCTCATATTTTTATTTATTTTCTATTTTCTTTCATGTCTGTTTCTTCTTTTTTTCCTCTTTAATCTAATCTCTAACCCTCGCTACACTTGCCCTCTCTTCCACTCTGTCATTTTGCTTCCCTTGTTGTCTCTTTTGGTGTCTTTTCTCGTCAACCCAGCTTCTCCCTTCTCAGATCGTTTAGTACCCATGTGACCTTTGACCTTTTCTGTGTGTTGAATTTGTGCTGATGATTTCCTGTGTGCGTGTCGGTGGTCTGATTGTAAAGGTCACACGCAACACACCATGCCTCCTAATTAACCAGAGAGGCGGGCAGCTAAAGGGCAAGACTGCTGTCTGTCTCTGTGTCTGTCTAACATGTCTCACTGCCTGCGCCATGCTTTCTAGCTGTCTCTTTATCTGTATGTGTTTATCACTGCCTGTCTTTCTTTCTGCCTGTCTTGCACTCGCAATCAGTCTTTCTGTCTTTATCATTGCTTGTCTCAGTGGGATTGTCTTGCTGACTGTCTGTTTCACTGTCTTTTTGTCTTGTCTCTACCTGTCTATATTATTGTTTGTCTCAGTCCCTCTCATCCTCTCTCTTTGTGTCGGTCTTGTTGTATCTGTCTATCTCTCTGTCTCTTTGTGTGTCTGTCACTGCCTGTCTGATTCGTCTTACTGTTGTCTGTCTGTCTGTCTGTCTGCCTGTCTGTACAGGTGTTTGTCTTCATCACTACTTCTATCTATCTATCTATCTACAGTATTTAGCTAGCTAGCTAGCTATCTTCACCCCCCTGTCTGTGTGTGATAATCTTAAAGTCTTTCATTCTTTCTCACTCTCTGTCTTAATGTCTGTCTCTTCCACAGTTTTTTTTTGTCTGGATGACTTCTTGTTTGTCTCTCCATCTGCCTGCCTGCTTGTCTAGCTTTCTATATACCTGTCTCTCTGACAATCTCTTTCTCTCTTGCTCGCTCTCTCTTTCTGTCTATATCACTGATTCTCTCTCTCTCTCTCTCTTTCATACTGTCTTCCATCCTTTATTATCTGTCTGTCTTTGCCAACTTGTCCCTCTGTATCTCTGTCTATAGACTTTATCATATTGTCTCTCTGTCTGTCACTGCCTGTCTGTGATTGTCTTATTGACTACCTGTCTCTCTGTCTCCATCTCTCACTGTCTGTCTCACCTTCTCTCCTTGTCTTTGTGCCACTTTCTTTCCCTCTGTCACACTGTCATTCTTACTGTCTTACTGTCCGCATCCACCCAAGTTTTTTTTTCATTCTTTGTCTCCCTGAATTATTCTTTGTCTCCGCTTTTCGATTTGTCCATCCAGTCGTCTGCTTACCTGTCTTTCTGTCTCTCTGTCTGTATGTCTGTCCAACCAATGATTGACTTGTGACATTGACACTTTCTGATTGAGATGGTTATCCAATCTGGTTGATTCACTTTAGTGTGTGTCTGTGTGTGTGTGTGTGTGTGTGTGTGTGTGTGTGTGAGAGAGAGAGAGCGAGAGAGATGGGAAACGCTGGTTTGTGTTTGTGTGTGTGTGTGTGTGTGTGTGGTGTGCGGTGGTACTTACAGAACCACAGACAGACGGGAAGTTTGAAGTGTTTATAGTTTAACGTCTTCTTTACGTCCCGGTGGAGGCAGTGAACCTGTTTTTACCCCCGACATCACACCTGGGAGTGGCGACAAAGACTAAAATAATCAACATGTGGAAGTTAAAACTTTTAGTTAAAACTAAACATCTGCAGCAGCAAGAGGAGGAGAGATGAGCAGCACAAGCTCAGTTTACTAACTGTCACATTACTGGGCTTAGACACACACACACACACACACACACTCTGTTTTGAGGAAAATTTTCATAGACAATAAAATGAAGAAGAAGAAGATTCTCTCTCTCTCTCTCTCACTGTGTGTGTGTGTGTGTATATACCTAAAGCCTTAGGCGGTAAATCCGGATTAGTCACACCCTCATCAAAAAAAAGAGACTCCATGGTTCCTTTCCCTCAGTGCAGTCTTTCTGTTCTATAATGAGATTAGAGCCCAAAACACACACACACACACACACACACACACGCACCTACTCGTCATGTACATAAATAGACTATACACTTCACCCTCCTATTGAACAGGGAAGAAACACGTTTTAGGAATGTTACTGCATGAGTTAGACTTAGAGAAAATATTTCATTTATTTATTCTCTTATGTACAGTTACAGTGCAGGAAACATCAGGTCTGTATGAAAGGTGACACACACACACACTTCATGGTCCTTATTAATGTTGGGAATTTGATGTTCATACGTTGTTATTCTCTACCCAATGGAGAGAGAGTGTGTGTGTGTGTGTGTGTGTGTGTTCCTAATATGCACTCCATCATTGTGTCTGCTGTGTTTATCCTTTCAAATAAGGTCAGCCAGACAGACAGACTGACACATATAGACAGACTGATGCACAGACACACAGATGGAACTTGAGTAACATTCAATTCCTAATCCGTAGGGTTTAATATAGTATGATGTTGCAGCTATAACAGCTTCAACTCCTCTGGGAAGGTTTTCCACAAGGTTTAGGAGAGTGTTTATGGGAATTTTTGACCATTCTTCCAGAAGCACATTAGTGAAGTCAGACAATGATGTTGGAATAAAAGGCCTGGCTCACTGTCTCCGCCCTAATTCATCCCAAAGGTGTTCCATCGGGTTGAGGTCAGGACTCTGTGAGAGCCAGTCAAGTTTTTCCACGCCAAACTCGCTCATCCATGTCTTGTTGAAACGTCCCCAAACGGTTCTCACAAAGTTAGGAGCATAAAATTGTGTAAAATGTCTTGGTATGCTGAAGCATTCAGAGTTCCTTTCACTGGAACTTGCACTTGGTAATGTAAGGCTTAGATGCAGCTGCTTGGCCATGGAAACTTATTCCATGAAGCTCTCTACTCAGCG
>JAOVVA010000002.1:25316911-25324006 GCA_028565275.1 Leiocassis micropogon | reverse complement strand
ACTGTTATAAAAAGAAGAGGGGATTCCACACAGTGGTAAACATGGCCTTGTCCCAACTTTTTTGAGATGTGTTGATGTCATGAAATTTAAAATCAACTTGTTTTTCCCTTAAAATGATATTTTCTCAGTTTAAAATTTTTTAAGATTAGACAAAAGTTAGGATAAGATTAACTGTGAGTTATAGAAAGTTACAGTGTCTATATTTTTCTATATTTCTATATTTGTAAAAGAAAAAAAAGGTCATCAGGTCAACAGCGGTCGTGTAAACGTTTCACTTCATATCATACTGTGTATGACTGTGAATGTGACAAATAAAATTTTAAATTTAAGTTTAACGTTATCATAAAGTCAGATCAGATTATCTGAAAGTTATCTATAGTCAATGTGAGAATATTTATCAAAGGTTAGCCTAATGTTAGCGTAGGATCAGCTGAGATTAGCCCAAATTCTTAGCCTAAATGATTACAGTATTTTCATGTCAGAATAAGTTCAGTTAAGATGACAGTGAAGCTTATATAATTGACACACGTTTGTTACTCGGAATGATGTTTTTCTAGTCTCACGAGACTGAATTGAGCTTTCTTATTACAAGCTCGACTTTGTCTTTTTTATTTCGACACAACAGAGATACAACACAAGCCTTACTTAAGAAACATTTGATAAATCTGAGATGTACATGAGAAACAGAACTGCATTTAAAAGAGAAGCAAATGAGCAATATATAAAACCATGATGAGATTAAAGCCAAATATAAATGTGAAGCATAAAACACAAATGAGAAATATTATAGTTTTATTGAACAAAAATCCAAATCCTTTCCACGCAAAGGGGTAGCGGCTCTACTCTGAGTTTCTCACGGATGACTGAGCTTCTCATCCTATTTCTAAGAGAAAAGCCAGCTTCTGAGAAAACCCATTCCGGCCACTTGTATTCGCAACCTTGTCCATTTGGTCATGACCCAAAGCTCATGACCATAGGTGAGGGTTGGAACGAAGATCGACCGGTAGATTAAAAGCTTTGCCTTTTGGCTCAACTCTCTTTTCGTCACAACAGTGCGGTAAAGCGACTGCAATACCCCCGCTGCACCGATTCTCCAGCCAATCTCACGTTCCAATGTTCAATCACTCGTAAATAAGACCCCAGGATACTTAAACTCCTTCACTTGGGGTAACGACTTGCTCCCTACCTGGAGTAGACAATCCATCGGTTTCCTGCTGAGAACCATGGCCACAGTTTCCGAGGTGCTGATCCTCATCCCTGCCATTTCACACTCAGCTGCAAACCAATCCAGCAAGTGCGATGCAATCCTTAGCCTACCAAACTGGATACCCTCTCTGCCACGGCTGCGTCTTGATATCCTGTCCATGAAAATCACAAACAGGATTGGTGACAGGGCACAGCCCTGGCGGAGGCCATCACCCACTGGAAACAAGTCTGACTTACTGCCGAGAATCCGAACACAGCTCTCACTTTGGGCATAAAGGGATTGGATGGCCCTGAGAAGTGACCCCTTACCCAATACTCCCGCAGTACCTCCCATAGAAAATCCAGAGGGACCCGATCATATAACTTCTCCAAATCCACAAAACACATGTAGACTGGATGGGGATATCCCAAGCCCCCTCCAAGATTCCTGCAAGAGTTAAAAGCCAAGCTCCTAACTCCTACCACGCTCGCTGCTATGCCTCTGCTACCGCTGCGGCTGCTGTCCTTCAAGCCCGCCGGTACCTTGCAACTGCCTCTAAACATATCCCTGAAGGATTCCTTTTTCAGTCAGACAGCTTCCCTAACCACAGGTGTTCACCATGCTGTTTGAGGGTTACTGCCCCTTAAGGCATCCAGAACCTTAAGACCACAGTTCACAGCTGCAGCTTCAGCAATAAAAGCTTTGAACATTGACCACGCTGATTCAATGTCCCCAGCTCTTACAGGGATGCTGGAAAAGCTCCGCTGGAGGTCGGAGTTGAAGCCCTCCTGGACAGGGGCCTCCGCTAGACATTCCCAATTCACCCGCACTACTCGTTTGGGCTTACCAGGTCTGTCCAGTAGCCTCCCATGCTACCTGACCTAACTCACCACCAGATGGTGATCAGTTGACAGCTCCGCCTCTCTCTTTACCAGAGTGTCCAAGACATATGTCCTCAGGTCAGATGATACGATGACAAAATCGATCAATGACCTTTGGCCTAAGGTGCTCTGGTACCAAGTACACTTATGAGCATCCTTATGCTCGAACATGGTATTTGTTATGGACAATCCATGACTAGCACAGAAATCCAATAACAAAACAGCACTCGGGTTTAGACCAGGGAGTCTGTTCCTCCCAATCACGCTGGGGGACTTCAACGCCCAATCATGTGCGTTGAAGTCCCCCAGCAGGACTATGGAATATTCTACTGGGGCCCGATGCAGTACTCCATTCAGAGTCTCCAAGAAGAAAGAATACTCTGAACTGCTGAATACTCTGAAACCCTCTCCCGCCTGGTGCCTCAAACGCTGGGCAACTCCGGACAACAACCCCTATCCAGGAGTATGGATTCAGAGCCAAGGCTGTGCATCAAGGTAAGCCCCACCAGGTCTAACTGCTAACGCTCCACCTCCCACACAAGGTCCGACTCCTCCCCCCACAGAGAAGTGACGTTCCACGTCCCCAGAGCCAGCTTCTGCCACCCAGGTCTGGTCCGTCGAGGCCCTCGGCCTTCACTGCTACTCAAATAGTAGCGCACCCAACCCATTGGTTTCTTTTGCAGGTGGTGGGTCCACGAGATGGGGAGGACAGGTGTCCATGTTGCTCTTTTAGACTGTGCCCCATGGCAGACCCGGCCACCAGGCGCTCGATGACAGGCCCTCTGTCCAGGTCTGGTTCCAGATATGGGGCCCGGGGTTCCTCCGGGCAGGGTCACTTTTCTCCCCCCTCTTTTTTTCATGACTTTTTTTAAACCATACTTAGTCTGGCCCCTCGTCTGAGACCAATTTGCCTTGGGAGACCCTACCAGGAGGACATGGCGCCAGACAACACCGCTCCCAGGTTCATGAGGGCACACAAACCTCTCCACCACGATAAGGTGATGGTTCCCGGAGAGATAAACATATTGGTCTTTATTGGTCAAACATATTGGTCTTTATTTATAGAAATATTTAACTGATGTCTCTATAGTTACATATTCTGGCAACTACCGTTGTACACTGAACACTCTATAGTAAAACTACTAGTTTCCAAAACTGATCATGCAGGAACATTAACTATTAAACCACTTGATGGTTAACTTAGGATATGCCTAATTATAATACTGTAACCAGCTGAGTGTTTTTTATCACTGGACAACTAGTGTGAGTGACCTAGATATGCTATAGCATTTGAATTCCTTGCCAAGGATGACTGATGCTTGTTTGGTAAAGTTGTTTTTGCTGACTTGACACTGTGGCCTGGCAATGCTTTTGCTGCACACTTCCCAGGCTTAGAGCATGTGTGGGAGAAACTGTGGGAAATTATGTTTTTAAGAATAAGGACATTAGAATCTACATGTACTGTAGGCTTAAGAGAAAACGTTGAACATTCAGTCATAAAGGTATAATCAAAAATAGGTTTAGCCTTAAATGTTAAATGTAGACAGAAATCACTGAACACAAACATTATGTTATTGCTTCACTTCTTTATAAAATTTTCAAAAATCTGTATATTGCATTTCAGTTCTTTATTGGTAATGACATTTGTACAGAATATAAAGTAAGTTTGCCATTTGCCAGTGTGGTTGGATTTTTTAAATAAAGAAAATATATATTAAAAAATAAAACATTTATTTATTTAAAAAACTATTTTGTTATGGAGTTCAGTCATTACCAACATACATATCTCCATATTTCCATTGAAAACAGATTTGATTAAAAAAGAAACTTTATTGGGTACTTTCTAAAGCAATTCTAAAGCAGAAATTAATAATAATTTGCACATTGCAGTGTTTCCCATAGGTGTGAAATATACCTCCAGTGGGACCCAGCGGAGCGGGCCGCATTACCTGCAGCACAAAAGTGGTCTACTACATATAACTAACAACAAATATATATGACCTTTAACACAATATTTTTTATTAATTTCACATTTCAGAGATCGAACATTTTAACCCTCTCCTCCATCTACCCGTATGTAAAGATTAAGATGAAGTATAAAAAAAAAGTACTAATCACTCTTTAGTGTAGATGGCACTGTTTGTCAGAAAACCCTATTCCTTAACCCCCAGAGCATTTTTAGCCAATCTTTACATTATTACGTTTTAATAAATATATAGAGGTATATATTTAATATATATAAGTTTTTTCAGCACAACCTAGGCAATATAATGAACTGAATTATATTTATTTAATTTTTTATATTATATTATATTTAATTTTAACCAATGATACACACATGACTGAGCAAAATTTTTTGAAAGGGTCACCTTGGCAAAGAAATAAAACAGATTTATAAGATCATGTGTGACCATTATAATAATAATAATAATAATAATAATAATTAAAAGAGGAAAAGAAGAACGCATACATTAACTATGCAGTCTATAGTGACACGTGATGAAAACCCTCTCTGTCAGCAATCATACAAGCAATACATTTATATTAAGCACATGATATATAATAATATGCCCATTCTGTGAGTTCTACATGTTTGCATCAGTCCGGTAACAATAAAAGATTTTTTTAAAAGTGTATGTGTGTGTGTGTGTGTGTATACAGAGTGTCTAAAAGAAACATTAATTAACTAATTTAATTAATTAATTAATTAATTAATTAATTAATTAATTAAAGGCCAGAGTTTGTCAAAGCAGCTATGTTCTTACAGTACGTTCTAGTCATAGTGAAAAACATAAACAAACAAGCATTGAAGAGGGTCAAATGTGTCATTTGTGTGTCTGTGTTGCTATGTGTCTGTGTTGCTGTGCGTGTGTGTGTGCGTGTGTGTGTGTGTGGTGTGTGCGTGCGTTAATGCGGTTAAGATTTCAGTCACGTCTTCCTGTCTCTCACACTCCCTGCTGTTGGCACTCACCGGCACTCACACACTCACACATGTACACACTCCAGACTTTTCCTCTTTTTCTCCATAAGCACAGAGACGCTCCCTGCTGAGCTGCCACTCCACTCCAGCAGAAGCCTTATAATACTGTAATGTACAGTTAAGTCTCTTAGGGCAACATGTTGTTATGATGTATAATTACTTGGTTTCCATGGTAATGCCACAGAGTGGCTCTGTGATGTTCACTGCAGCTCTATGATATATGAGTGCAGCTTTATATGTGCAGCTCTATGACCCTCAGTGTAGCCCTGTTATTCTCTATGATCCTCATTTTATCTCTATGATGCTCAGTGCAGCTCCTTTATTGTCATTGTAGCTCTCTTATTCTCTAATATCCTCTGTGCAACTCTGTCATTTTCAATATAGCTCTATTATTCTCTATGATCCTTATTGTAGCTCTGTGAACCACAGTACAGCTGTCATTTTCATTGTAGCTCTAATATTTTATATGATCCTCAATGCCGCTCTTTCACCTTCAGTGTAGCTCTATTGTTCTCTATTTTCCTCATCGTACAGTAGCTCTATGACCCTCAGTCTACCTCTATAATCTTTAGTGTAGCTCTGTTATTTTCAATTATCCTCATTTTAGTTCTGTGACCCTCAATGTAGCTGTTATTCTCTATGATCCTCATTGCAGCTCCTTCATCGTCAGTGTAGCTCTATTATTCTCTATGATCCTTATTGTAGCTCTATGACCCTAAGTGCAGCTCCTTCATCTTCACTATAGCTTTCTTATTGTCTATTATCTTCAGTGCAGCTCTGTCATCTTCAGTGTAGCTCTAATGCTCTATATGATCCTCATTGTAGCTCTGTGACCCTCAGTGCAGCTCCTTCATCGTCAATGTAGCTCTATTATTCTCTATGATCCCTATTGGAGCTCTATAAACCACAGTGTAGCTCTGCCATCTTCAGTGTAGCTCTAATATACTATATGATCTTCATTGTAGCTCTATGATCTTCAAGTGCAGCTCCTTCATCTTCAGTGTAGCTCTGTTATTCTCCATCATCCTCACTGTAGTTCTATGATCCTCAATGCAGCTCCTTCATCTTAAGTTTAGCTCTTTTATTCTCTATTATACTCAGTATAGTTCTCTGTCATTCTTAGTTTAGTTCCACTATCCTCTATGATCTTTAATATAGGTCTATGACCATAAAAGTAGCTCTATTATGCTCTACGAGCATCAGTGTAGCATTATGATCTTCACTGTGGCTCTATTATGCTCTGTGATCCTAAGTGTAGTTCTGTGACGCTTGGTGTAGTTCTGTGACCCTCAGTGTCGCTCTGCAATTGTCGGTGCAGTTCTATGATTCTCAGTGAACCTCTATGAACCTCAGTGTAGCTCTATGATTCTCAGTGTATCTGTGTGAATCTCAGTGTAGCTCTATGAGCCTCAGTGTGCCTCTATTCTGATTCTCAGTGTAGTTCTTTTGTAATCCTCAGTGTACCTCTATAATCCTCAGTTTACTTCTCAGTGTAGATCCATGACTCTCAGTATAGCTCTGTGATCCTCCGTGCAGCTCTCTGATATTCATTATACTGTAGCTCTCTGTCACCCCTCCCCAACCCTGACATGACACTTCATTTGGTTGTCTTTCTTTCTTTCTTTGTGTTATTGTTGGATGTGAACAGTAAACAGTGAAACTCTCAGCCATGGGGCCATTAGACATTCAATATGTGAAAGGCTCACATTGAAAATCTGTTTATTGAACATTATTAAATGTTACAAAAACGCTGAGTTTTCCCAAATGCACAGCCGGTAATATTGTCACACTCCCCTGCCACACACTCCTGCCACACACTCCTGTTCTATCCTCAAATCTAAAATGGCTGAAATGTTTGCTGTGCTTTCTTTTCTGTCCTGTTATTTTTTTTTAAGATGGAGTTCTGAATTAGTGCATTGTTTATGCCAGTGTTTTAAAATCACAAGCAGGTCAAATTAAATAGATATATAAATGATTTAGGATTATAGAAATGCAAACAGAATTGCTTGTTTGTTTGTTTTGTTTATTTATGTTTTTGGCTCAGATTT
>JAOVVA010000002.1:25301911-25311911 GCA_028565275.1 Leiocassis micropogon | reverse complement strand
AGGTCCAGCCTGACTGCATTTCACATGGAGAGTTATACCGAAGAGAGAAGAGCAGACGACATCGGTAAAAAGACGCGGAATGGACACACGGACTCAGCTGTGACAGGAACGATCACTTATGGTGACACAAACTTTAATTAAATGTTTTGTTATCTTTCAAATTAGTTCAATTAATTTTACATCAATATAACCGGTCGAAATAACCAAAGCCACAGAAATCCTTCCAAAATTTCATCCTGATTCTTTGATGCATTATATAAATACTGTGTCTGAGTTATTACACACCTCAGTAAATACATATTAAAAACAAAGAAGGCTAAGAATAAATATAAAATCAAACAACAATGTTCAAGGTCTAAACCCTGCTTGTGAGCTTCCATCTAAATCTAATTTTTATTCTCCTAAAAAAGGTTTTTGTAGGTTACAGTAGTACTGATGAGCACACTCGGGATATTCCCCAAATCATACTAACTAACAGGTTTCATTGTGGTCTGACTGAATGAAATCGCATTAGTGTGAGAACTGTGGCTTTTTTCTTGTGTATTGAGTAATCTTTCAAAGCAGCTCTGAACAATCTTTGGCCATAGAATTCACAAGACCCCCGGAACGAGTCCTGTGGTATCTGGCAAGTATTAGTAGCAGATATTTAGGTTCCTGTAAGATGTGAGGTGGAACCTCCATGGATCAGATCCCAACCGTCCACGTGATCTAAATGAAAACATGATCCATTGGACTAGCCCTTCCTTTCATTGTTCCATGGTCCATGGTCCCATTCTATGCAAGACATGTCGGATTAGAGATGCCCTTACCCAATCATCTAGACATCTAGTCTTTCAGATCCTTACGTTTTCCCCATCTGTCCTGCTTCCAAGAACTGACTGGTGAATTGCTGCATAACAAAACCCACCCTTTTACAAAAACAAGAAAATCAATGTTATTCACGTTACTAGTCCATGAGTTAAATCTTTTTCTTGATCGGTGTGGAGTTTAATTGGGAACAATAGCACTGGTGTTGGAGCTGTGATACCATTCATTACAGTGACATTGGGAAAGGAACTGGGGTCTGATTCATGACCACTTGGAAGGGATGCAGTTGCATCCATCCATTACCTATGCCGCTTATCCTGTGTAAAGTCACGGGTGGCCTGGAGCCTATTCCAGGGAACTCAGGGCATAAGGTGGCATAATTCCAAGGGTACCAATCTATTGCAGTGCACATGCACACATACTCATACTCATATACCCAATTATACACTATGGGCAATTTTACAACACCAATCAGTCTAAAGTGCATTTTTCTGGACTGTCGGGGGCAAGCAGAGTACCTCATAGACTCCCACCAAGATGGGAGACGAGATTCAGCTGGCTAGCCCTGGAGGTGTGTGGCAGCAGAGCTAACCCTTAAGCCATGATGGGTGCACTAGGGCAGAAACTATTGGTTAACGTGGCATGGAAATGGGAACTATAGTTTTGATAAGTTACAACGTTAGTTTGGCAGGGACGGTGGTCCAATTGGTTACAGTGCCATTAGAGCAGAAACTGTAATCTGATACATTGTCGGTGCAGTCTGATTGGTTACAGTGGTATTGGGCTCAGGGACTGTGGTCTGATGGGCCTCAGTGGTATTGGGGTAGGAACTGTGGTCTAATGAGTATTTAGAACTGGTTTAAATCCAACATGCCTCATTTTGTCATTTCCTATCAGGGCATTTGTACGTTGATACTCATGCTTTCAGCTTTTTAAATTGAATTCCATTCCATTACATTCTAAGTTGTTTTTACAAATATATTGTCAAAAACAGTAAATACATTTACAGTCAGAGTCTCCTGTAAATGGCATTTTATATCGTCATGAATTAAAACTCATTCCTGTGAATGGTCCCACAGTGTCCATATTGTGCATCTCAGCACCGCTGTTAGACTTAATTGTATAATGTATGAGGATTATTGTCTCTCGCTTATGAGTGATGACTTATAAACTACACTGTACTAGTCTTTGCATTAAATAAATCATTCCCGACCATAACTCTTCATTTTTTTCTATGGGAATAAGCAGATTTCTCGGTAGCAATAATACAAATTACACATTTGAGATGTTTGTATTTGATGCATAATTGATGAATGCAAATCAATCTGGCACTAATTTGCATAAATCAATTTATAATATAGGAAAATTAAACCCGACTCTGCAGCAGCAGCTCTTGCTTCGCAACCCCCCCACCTTCCTTTCCTGTTTTTTTTTTTTTATGATCTTTATTTCAATGTTAGTAAAAGCTGGTGAGTCAGACTATAATGGTCGTGCAGGGAAACAGGTGTGTTTGCTGAACTTTACTCCAGTAAACACCAAACTGCTGATGGAGACATAAAAAAAAAACCAGAAGAGGGATTCATTAACTGAAAAAAATACTGCACAGAAAACCCAGCATGCTGAACATCTGTGGTATCTGATGCTCATTCTGTGCTGATAAATGTAAAGTTATAAAATACAATAAATAAACCATAAAAGTAGGTAGTACACTGACCTCTGGGGTGTATATACAGTATAGGGTGTATATCTAAGCAACATCAGGCTCAAGGTTGTGCTGTATATCAGTACATTTGAGCTTGGGTACTGAAAATATCACAGCCGAGATGATATCCATCACAACAGCAGAACCTCGAGTGTGATATTGCTTTTATAGAACAGTTCCAAAAAACATTTATTACCAACAGGCTATGATTTTATTCCTTTATATAACCAGTTATTTTGGTCTGTCAACACATCCTTTAGCACCTGGTGGAATAAAAAAAAAACTAGCAACTGGCAAGGCAATTAGCGACCGACAGTTAGTGTAATTAACTGTTGAAAGTTATATTATAATAGTTTTATATTCTTATCAGTACTATGTAGCCAAAAGCTGGGGAGAATAAACCATGGAGGAGATAGACGGTTCTGAGAAACCTTACTTACTTCATATTTTCACTTATTCCGCTTAAGAATATCAGCTCTGTTAACTTCCGGGTTCCAGGGTTGAATCCCAAATAGCATTAAATGGAAAGCTAATGCACTATGTTGGGTGTACAATCCCTTGTTCCATACACCAAGTAAATACCCTTTCATAAACCAAGTAGTGCCCTTTAGATTTGGAGGTTAAAGAGGGATTTGGTATTCATTTTTGTGTTAGTCGCTAGTTACGCTAGTAGCTGTGAACAGAACAACACAGACGGTTCAGAGGTGATTCGGAACGACTTAAAAGCAGTTATTAAGGTGACAAAGTGTTGCTTAAGATGACATATCTTCATATATAGCTGAAAGTGCTTCTGTGCCTGGTTTTGAATGTGAACTCTCCTCAATACTCAGTGGACAGTGACAGTGTGATTGGGCATCATGATTAGACTAACTTCGTGTGATGGGTCAGACATGGTCTGATTATATATAGTTTTATTGGACTTATTGAAATAATTAGACAGAGCTTTTGTGTTTGGCTATTGCAAGTTAGTAAGATTGGATGGATGTGGTCTGATCAGACCAGTGTGATTGGACAGTGCTGGTGTGATTGTGACAGTGCTTTGTTGGATTAGACAGATGGTGTGTTTAAAAAGAGGAAGTGACAGTTAGCTTAATTAACCAGATTCATGATGCATGGAGATTGGACAGTTAATGTGATTGAGCAGATTTATTATGATTAGTCAGATACATTGTGATTAGGGTGTTAGTGTGATTGCGCAGATTGCACCCTTAGTAGGGTGAATATGTATTGCCCTGGTGTTAAAGTATAATTTGGTGAGTCCTTCTGTGTGCAGTAATGGAAGCATCCGGTACTGTACAAATCCAAGTTATTCAGGTTGTTTTTGTGTTAATTGCTTCCCTCTGTGGTGTTTAATTAGTTTGTGTAGTACTGAGTGCAGGTCCAGACACTCCTCTTTTCCCAGCAGAACGGATCCTCTGCAGCGTGGCATATGTCCTCTCTTCAGTGCCAGGCGTTTAGCGGATAATGTCTTTAGCACTTTTAAAAGTCCTTCATAGTAGAAGGGCACTAGCGTGTGTCTGTATTTACAGATTAGACAGATTTATGAGATGACACACCGTAATGCCTCTATTACGCCTCACACTTCATTTCAGCTTTGAAGGATTTGGGAATTTCTTGAATATTTCATCACTTCTAGCAACTGGTGCCTATGGTGTTTGTTAGTTCCCTGACCTTTTGCTGTACCCAGTAATACCACTAATTATATATGATTAAACAAAGTTAATGTACAGTATACAGACTTTGTTTGATTTGACAAAGTTAGTATGATTGAATTAAGTAGCACAATCAGATAAGAATTAACGTAATTGGACAGTCAGAATGATTGAATAATTAGTATGATTTAACATATGGTGTGACTGGAAAGTGTTTGTGTCATTGAACAAAGTTATTGTAATTGAATAGAGGCAGACATTTGGACCAAAGTTGATGTAACAATAGATTGCAGAAGGTGATGCAATTGGAGAATTGGTAATTGCACAGGTAGCATAATTAGACAGAGTAAATGTGATTGTACAGTTAGCATGATTAAACCAGGTTAGTGTCATGCACAATTAGCATGCTTAGAAAGTGTTAGTATGATTGGACGCAGTTAGTATAATGGACCAAAGATGATGTAATTGGAGAGAATTAGCATGTTTGACATTAAAGACAATTGACATAGTTAGCATGTTTAGACAATATTAATGTGACTGTGCAGGTAGCAAATTTAGACAAAGTTAATATAATTGCAGGCGGCACGCTGGTGTAGTGGTTAGCACTGTCACCTTGCACCTCCAGGGTCCGGGTTCGATTCCCGGCCAGTCTGGGTTTCCTCCGGGTTCTCTGGTTTCCTCCCACAGTTCAAAGATATGCAGGTTAAGCTAATTGGCGTTCCCAAATTGCCCGTAGCGTGTGTATGTGTGTGTGCCCTGCGATGGATTGCCACCCTGTCCGATGTGTACCCGGCCTCGTGTCCTGGGATAGGCTCCAGGTGCCCGCGACCCTGAATACAGGATTAAGCGGTATAGAAGATGAGTGAGTGAGTGAGTAATATAATTGTGCAGTCAGTATGAACTTTGGGCACAGTTAACATGATTAGACAGCGTTAATACTATACCATGTTTAGACAGTTAATGTGATTAGGCACATGTAGCAGAGTGAATCTGATTGCAAAGGTAGCATGATTAAACCAGATTAATATGATTGCACAGTTAGCATGATTAGAAAGTGATAGTATGATTGGACGCAGTTAGCATAATGGACCAAAGGTGATGTAATTGGAGAAAATAAGCATGTTTGACCAAACAAAGTTATGATGATTAGACAGGGTTAATGTGACTGGACAGAGTTAGCATTAGATTGGACAGCAATATTAATTTATATAAATCTTTATTTACTGACACAATCATTTGCTTTTAGCTCTTGTAACCAGGAACACAATTAATTAATAACCCTAATCAGTGAGTTACATGTGCTTCAGGATGCAAGGTTTAGATGTCACCGCACAGAGTGCCAGACAAATGTAACCATAGCAACAGCTCCTGTCAATCTACTGTACAACTATAAATATGAGCAAAAAGCGAGTTCAGGCATGTGTGGTAATTTGAGGCTAATGTTAGCGACCTACTCTTGAGCTAGCATATACAGATGAACTTCATCTTCTCTCACAATGGTGTGTAGTAATCTAGCATAACCTGCTTAGCAAACGGTAAGGTTTTGCTACTTTTAATGCACCTACTATACTAATTAACTAGCTAATTAAGGATATACTGTAGTCAGCTGTCTTATAATGTATTTAAATGGACTAGTTATGTCATTCATTTCTCATGCCTAGTCCTGTAGCAGCCAAATCAGTTTAGTTCAGTAATACTGGGTTCTTTAATATGAATAGAGACAGCATTTACAGTAGATGTTAATTACAGTACATGTATGATGTTCCAGTGATAAAACAGTGCAGTGCAAATATTTGTATGCAACATGTTGCTAAGTAGCCCTGTGTGATTCGCTTAGCTGTGTTAGTGGAGAAATAAAAAAGACTGATAAAACATTTTTTATATAATGTAACTATTTGGAAGTGTGTTTATCTGTGATGTGCTTGTGTATGTCACTACTGCAAATGTTCATGTATGAGTAATGTGTATGCTCAGGGTGTGTGGACAGGATGAGTGGTTGTAAATTCACAGTGTGTGTGTGTGTGTGTGTGTGTGTGTGTGGGACTGTGTGTGTTAAGGAGGGTCCTGAGTGTCTTGTGGATATTATGCTAATGTGATGTGCGTAATAAATTTCCAGGAAGCTGTGAGCCAAATGGGTGCCGTGTGCTATGCTGTTCTTACCCATTTATTGGGGTAATTTATTTTCCTGCACTTGTCGCACACACACATACACACATTACCCTCTACATGGCTCTTCATTAAAAGTCTACGTGAATGAACAGATGGCCAATCATTTACTTTAAAAAAAAAAAGCTATCAACTAAAAGGCTACCCGGAGGTCTGGTTGGGCTGTGGGCTGTGGTGTTCTGGTCATGTTTTAAGGTGTGGTTCTTGCGGCTATACTCTTCTCATGGTTTGTGGTCGTTGATGCTGTCCTGTTTAGGTCAGGGTTTTGGACATGATCTATGATGCTGTACTGTCTTGTTGGGTGTGTACGGTATGGCCTGTGGTGCTGAAGTGTTCAGGTCATGGTTTAGAATGTGGTCTTTGGTGTTGCACTGATCTGGTGTAGGTTTAGAATGTGGTCAACTGTGGTGTACTGTTCTGATGTAGGTGTAGGGTGTGGTCAGTGGTACTGTAATGTTCTGGTGTAGGTTTATGGTGCTGTACTGTTTAGGTGTAGGTTTAGGGTGTGGTCAGTGGTGTTGTACTGTTCTTGTGGAGGTCTGGTGTGGTCAGTGGGGCAGTAATGTTCTGGTATAGGTTTATGGTGCTGTACGTTCTAGGGTAGGTTTAGGGTGTGGTCAGTGGTGCTGTGATATTCTGGTGTATTTTATGGCTCTGTACTGTTATGGTGTATGTTTACACCAGATCTCACTTACCTGAAAATTTTTCACTACGCATGTCATGGGCTCAACTCAACAGGAGGTCAGATATTTTGGGTCATTTGCCAAACGCACACAATGGACACACATTTCATACACTACACTACACACACACATTACACCCACACACACTACGCACACACACCACACACATACTACACATACTCCAAACACACCCAATACATACACACATACGCACACATACTACACACAGACACACACACTACGATCCTAAGCAACGGTGATCGGCTCAAGCACATCAAGTTGTGACAATGCCTTAAACTCATGCCATATTCAGTGACATCAGCGTCTGTGGCTGTTTAAAAGGCACACAGGTTGTGCGGTGCACCCGGGTGGCGTTGTCTTTTTGGAGGTCTTAACATGCTCAAAAGGCACACAGGTTGTGTGTTGCGCCTGGGTGGCAAAGGCAACTATATTATTACTATTGTTGTTATTAATCTCCTGTACTGTGCATAACCTGGTGGTGTTTTGTCAGATGTCTGTTTTCTATTTTACTCTACCATCTGTCACATCCATATTTAAAATTCTTTTCATGTTTACTCCATCTCATTAATGCAATATAAATACTACTGTGTGTGTTTGTATATGTGTGTGTGTGTGTGTGTGTGTGTGTGTGTGTGTGTGCACTCTGACGATTGTGTGCACCTATGTTAGGTAAAAGCACTTCAGTGCACAACATCAATTATCTGAGTCATTTAGGTCTCTTTGTCTCTTACTCTCTTAGACACACACACACACACTCACATTGTCTCTCTGTCTCTCTCGCGCGTTCCATGTCACTTTATCTGTCTCTTTGTCTGTCTGAATCTCTCTATCTTTCTCTGTCTGTTCATCCCCATATGTTTTTGTCTTTTTTCTGTCTGTTTCTCTATTGTCTCTTTGTTCAGTTCAATTCAGTTTTATTTATTTGGTGCTTTTAACAATGGTTATTGTCACAAAACTGCTTTACAGAATCTCTCTCTCTCTCTCTCTCTCTCTCTCTCTCTCTCTCTATTTTTCTAAATCTGTCTGTCTCATTCTCTTTCTGTGTATTTTTCTTGTTCTTTCTTTGTCTCCGACCCTATTTTTGTCTGTCTGTCTGTTTCTCTGTTCATCTTTCTGTCTACCTGTGTCTGTCTGTCTCCCCAATGTCCTGACATCTCCTGCCTGTCTTACTTATTTAGACTCATCACTCTGTCTCACACCCTGTCTGTCTACGTCATTGTCCATTTATCTCTGATTATCTCGCTCTCTTTCTTTCTCTTCCGTACTTTTTCGCTCTTTTTCTCTCTCTGCATATGCACTTAGTGTAGAAGAAAACTCAGGCGAGAGAGCTCTCAGGCGTTTTGCCAGTTTGGTTTTTCTCTTTTCTTTTTTTTCTTTAATTTAATGGTCAAGGCGTACAGCTACAAGTGCAATATATGTACGAACTGTAACTAATTGAAAGAGGGAGACAGTGAATGTGCCAGGATGCCATGTCCTCTGAGGCCTGCTGGGAGAATATACATATACAGGGCCTGCGCGCACAAATGGAAACACTTATCTGTTGGGATTTATCTTTACTTTTTTTTTAAAGGTAAAGTCTAGGCTAATTTGTTCTATTTTTACTTAATATTTTGTGTTAATTATTTTTATGTATTTATTTTTTTTGGGCTGTTGAACGAATAATTTAAGTTTCCATTATTTCTTATGGGAAGATTCGATTTGGTTTACGAGTGTTTTGAAATATGAGTGGAATTAATTATGCTCGTGATCCAAGGTTCCACTGTATAATGAAATAAAAATATAAGTCGCTCTGGAGAAGGGCGTCTGCCAAATGCCTGTATTTAATGTAAATGTAGCACGCATCCCAAGTGAACCATGTATTGAAGGTCACATACGCAATTGAACTTTAAAACAAGCTGACCTGCCTGAGTGAAGAAATACTCCACATGTTTTACTGATAATAGTTTAACTGAATTAATACAGACAGCAACAAACATAAATGTTCAGAGTGCAAATTGATTTATTGCCATAAATTCTAACAAGACATGTCCTGTAAATGGTCCTTTGTGGTCTGGGACTAGGGAGTGTGGTCTGTCTGAGGTTTCATTACTTAAGGTCATTTGTACGGAGCTTGCAGCCAAGCCCTTACATCAGCAGAAGAAGGTCATTAAAGATGTCTTATAAAGGTCTTATAGTGGTCTACAAAGATGCCCCAGAGAGGACTTCTTGAATATGTCTGGGTTGTTAACACAGTCGATAACCAGTATTAAATTAACACCCAGCAGTGTTTATATGGGTCCAGATACGTTTCTAGTTAGTACGGTCCCGAAGATGTTTCCAGTCGGTCTCTAGGTTGTATGGTTCTAAAGTTGTCCCAATTAAGACTCCAGTTTATATGGTCCTGAAAATGTCCCAATCAGTCTGTAGTTTGTGAAGTCCTGAACACATCCCAATAGGTTTCTCTGTTACTTGGTTAAGTGCTGTATGCTCACTCCTGTCTTGACGAACCTGTGTCATGCTGGCTTAATTCTTTCTACTTCGTTTGTAGTTTCAGTGTATTTTTTCTTCTTGTTGTTTTACCATGGCCTTGCATGGCTTCCTGGTCATTTTTCCTTCATTTTGCTGTTGGCTGCGTCATTTTGTATTTTATCAAATGTGCTCAAATGAGCCTGGGGTTATTTTTGTGTGCATAATGTGCATAAATCATGGCCTTAAAATGCAAGACATGGCATTCCAGAAAACCTACTGTGAGCTTATTAAATTTCCTGGGGAAGCAGACCCCCAGACCTGCATGGAAACTTATGCTTTTGGCGCTTGAATACCTCCCTAGTGACCGGCGTTAACCTAATCCGAACGGGGGATCTATGAGGAGCATTGCTGAGCTTAAGGACAATAAAGCACAGCTGAAAAGAGATATTGAGAAAAAATGCATAAGAATAATAAGTACATAAGAAAGTTATAAATAATTTAACCAATAGGCAAACATATAT
>JAOVVA010000002.1:25281362-25301811 GCA_028565275.1 Leiocassis micropogon | reverse complement strand
GTGTGTGTGTGTGTGTGTGTGTGTGTGTGTGTGTTTGTGTGTGTGTGTGTGTGTGTGTGTGTGTGTGTGTGTGTGTTGTGTGTGCGTGTGTTTGTGTGTTTGTGTGTGTGTGTGTGTGAGAGAGAGAGAGAGAGAGAGAGAGAGTGAAAGCAGAACCACTTCATTCATGATCTGAGGTCTCGTGATGACAGACCTGATAGTGTGATATTAACCTCGGATCGACTGAGCTTTAATATATATTTATTCCCCATTGAAACGCAGATGTTCTGTAGCTAAAATTGCTCGGTTTAAGAAGCCCTTGAGAATGCACTCCAGAAAGTAATATATGTACAGTGTGTATATATATGTATATATATATATATATATATATAGTGCTCAGAGAACAAAATGAGGCGCTGTGCTGATTTTTATTAAACACAAGAAAAAAAAACATCACACAATAAATCTCCTTAAAAGCAGCAAGGTTTTTTTTTTTTAATAAGCTTTATTTTTGCATTTCTTCATGTGTATTCATTTAGTTTTCACCTCAGGCTGTAGCAGGTTCTCTGTCAGAATCTCTTTAGCATTCTGCTTATGGTAAAAATTGATCTTGCGTTTCTTGCTTTATTTATTATCGCACACATGAGGATGGACAGCTTGATTGGTTTGAGTGCAGCTGCATGTTACTGTTGTGGGAGGAATCCTTTATTTAGAAACAGAGTCCGGATGGACCCAGAGTTTATCCTTCTGAGAAACTGATTTATATATAATTATTAGATTATAAGATTCTATAAGAATTGTGATTTTATACATATCATGATTGTATATCACATTTTCATCTGATTTTATTACAATTTTAAACCTTAAAATTCATTTAAGTATAATAAGTAATTAAATGTAGCCTGGTCCTTATAACATTAGTTTTTTTTTTTACATAAAAACCAAGCGCAGCAATTAAATGACAAACTAAATAAAATTACACGCATTTAACATTTAACTGAGAAGTCCCATGTGCCATAATCATTATTCTTAAACCAACTTAGCAAATAATTGTGATAAAATTGTGTAAATAGTTAACCTGTAGGATTATAACGAAACAGCAATGTTTTACCTTCCCTCCGAAGTCTGTGAAATATTGAGCATGCATGGCTTCTAACGCACGCGATTTTTGGCTAATTAGTGCTAATGCCAGTTTTGAGACTGGTGTACAGTAAGCGTGTGTAATGGGTGGGTTTGAGACTAATTTGTTCACATAGTTTAGAGAAAGAGGCAGATCAGAGGCTTTAATGTGCTTGATTTTTGATAATGTAACGCCATAAAAATGCGTTTCTGTTACATAACTCGTAAACTTCTGAGCCGATCACTGGTCATAGCCAGTCAAACTGAAAACTAGCTAGTTCTGGGCACTGGCCAATCAACCGGTTGATCTCTATTATAAATGTTTTTTTTTTTTTATTAAATCGATTTTGAAGTCAGAGTGGCGATAAGTGAATCTGCAATTCATAACTGAATAAATGTTTTTCATAATCTCCACCAAATAGTCTAATCTACATGTCTTTGGACTGTGGGAGGAACCTGGAGCACCCAGAGGAAACGCAGTGTGAGGAGAACATGCAAACTCCAATCACTCAGACTCTGGATGTACAAGGCTACAGTGCTAACTCCTACATCACCATGCAGTCTTTTATGCAATATTCATGCAATATTTTATGCAATATAAATTTTTTATGCATTTATGCAATATAGTCATGTTTAGACATTCGGATGGCTCAGAAGAAATAGCAATGCTTTGTATTTTGGGGTTTCTCATGCAGCATTACATTGACTACAGCTGGTCCAAAATTTAGCTGCTGGCTCCTAACATCTACAAATAAAAGAGAACATATCTCTTCAGTCCTGGCTTCCCTTCATTGTTCCCTTCAAAATTCTTTTGGTTACGTTTAAATGTTTTCATGGCCTTGGCCCTACCTCTCAGACCTGCTTCAGCCCTATGCCCCACCCCCATGCCCCACACCGGTCTCTCAGATCATCAGACAAATTTCTGCTGACTGTACCCAAAATCAAATGCAAGCTTAGGGGTGATAGGGCTTCCTCTGTGGCTGCACCCTAGTTGTGGAATGACCTACCCTTGACTATTCGTGTGGCAGTGTTGGCAACTTGCTGACCTTCTCGCTAAATCTGGCAACTTTCCAAACCCTCTTGGTGACTTTGTTTGTCAAAAGCAATTAGTAACAAATCTAGCAACTTTTTCTGGTGTTACTGGAGACTTTTCAGAACTTTTGGAGACTCCGACATGTAAGCACGTATAATTCTGCAGTTACTGTCCTCAACATGCAGCGGGGGCTACTGTGAGCCCCTCCCCCGTCTCTAAGCACTCACAGGTGATCAGTCTCACTGTACTCTCCTGTAGAAGTCTCAGTTGCAGTCAGAGGAGTGAGGAGACCCCCACCACTAGGTGTCCACACTGCAAATGGATCGTGCATGCGCAAAGTCGCTGCTGAGCTCACCTTGATTTACAAAGCGGAATGTACATGTAAATGTAAAAGTTTCTTCACTGTCACTCTAAAATAAATCATCGTCAACATTTGTCTCGCAGTCTCGCATGCAGATCCTGGATAAAGGAGGAGGGGTAGATGTGGAACTAGAAATTCAGACCCACATAGTAGTTAAACATTTTAGTTAAATTTTATATTTTAACATTTAACAATACAGGACAAAATTGATATATGTAATCTTTTGATCTTTGCCTAGACAAAGCATTGAAGTCATTTTGAAAAGAGATGAAATGAAAAGCTCATTTATAGTTCTAATCATATTTAGTGTCGTTTACTCACTTTTTAGCTCTCTCACGACGTTATTCATTACTCCTACAGGGATCATTACAATTTGCAACAAGCAAATTGACTTTATGCAAATTAGGCGATGATGTCATTTAGCGACTTCTAGTGACTTTTAGGACAGCCAATAGGTTACTTACCTTACTAAGAAGTTGGAAACACTTTCGTGAGGCCACGGCCCTGAGTGTGTTCAAATCTCGTGTGTGAAAACTCATGTTTTCTTTGGCATTTATACCAACATGAGATGTTGATTTTATATGATGTGTTGGGATTTGAGATGTGTCGGGTGTGTAATGTGTCCTTTTATGATATTTTATTATTTATGTGAAGCACTTTGGGGCACTGTTGTTAAAGTGCTATACAAATAAAGTTGAGTTTAGTTGAGAAGCAAAGCTTATATAGTGATGTTACCATATATGGTTCTTTACCTGTTGTTGTTTTTTCTTTTTTTTTTTTAAAGATTATATAACAAAACAGGCAAGTTGTGATGTCACCAAACACAAAGTGTTACAAAGTGCCATTATGGTTAAA
This sequence comes from Leiocassis micropogon, assembly GCA_028565275.1. NCBI lineage: Eukaryota > Metazoa > Chordata > Actinopteri > Siluriformes > Bagridae > Leiocassis > Leiocassis micropogon. The sequence continues at coordinate 25,298,464 of JAOVVA010000002.1, read as the reverse complement.
AAAAAAAAACTGTCCTTACACATTAGATATAGTGTTATTATTAGACATATCTTTGTAAGGCTTCGCTTAACACACTTGTGCGTAATAAATACAAAAAGAAATCTATTATGCTTGGCTGATTTTTAATTCTGAATGGAAAATAGCATCCTTTTTTTATACTGAAAAAAAAAAACATTATATTCTGCTCCCTCTTTAAAAAAAGGACCACGCTCCATTGCTTTCCTTTCTTCCCTAAGACACTTTATCACTTCTGCTTTCTGCTTTCTCTTCCCTCTCTGTCCCTCTCTCTTCTATTCACATTCACATTTAAGAAAAGCAGAATGAATCAAGTCCAGGCTGCGTTCCTCAGCTTCAGCTGCATCTTACAGTTCTGCTTCCCTTCCTACAAGGACAAGGCACTGATTCTCTCCTGACCTTTAGCATCTCATAATTCTCTGTAGGATTTTTTAAATTTTATTTAAGGTACAAATCAACTATTTTCATAATTACTTTCTTAAACTCAGTGGACCTGGCAACCCACAAAGGAATAATGTACAGTTGGTGCTGCAGGACATTTTTATCATTATTATTTTAAAATTTTTTATTTAGTCCTTTAACTAAACATATGTCTAATCAGGAAGTGAGTTTTATGAGGATTTATTGCCCTTGTGGACTATATTTTGCCCAAACTCATTTCTGGTGTCATGCTTAATAAATGTAAACTCAATGGCCACTTCATTAGGTACACCTGTTCAACTGCTCGTTAAAACAAACATCTAATCATCCAATCATGGTCAAGACGATCTTCTGAAGTTCACACCAAGCATGAGATGGGGAGGAAATGTGATTTACTGTAAATTACAGGTGATTTAAATGACTTTGAATGTGCTAGGGGTGTTTTTGCCAGACGGGCTCCTCTGAGTATTTTATAAACTGGGGAATGGTGTTTTTCTTTAATCTTCTTGGCACACTTTGGGTCCCTTAGTATCAGTAAGACATGGTTTTAATGCCACAGTCTACCTGAGTATTGTTGCTGGCAATCTCCATCCCTTTGTGACCACAGGGTAACATGCCATGTCACAAAGCTCAAATCATCTCAATCATCTGTTTTCTTGAACATGACAATGAGGTCACTGTTTGTTTCAGTTTCCAACACCTGCAATGGAACGGAACCCCGTCCAGGCTGTACCCCGCCTCTTGCCCTAAGTCTCCTGGGATAGGCTCCAGGCTCACTGCTGAATCTACCTTGCTTAATCTACTGTATGTCACAAAGAATTAAGGCAGTTCTAAAGGCAAAAGGGGTCCAACCCCTGCAAGGTGTACCTAATAAAGTGGCCAGTGAATGTAGTTACCTGATGTTAAATATAAACATCTTTAATGTTAGCTAAGGCGAATGTACCGTATGTCACAGTTCACAGTTTATCATAATCATCTGTTTATCATGACAGAAGGCTGGGCAGGTCTCAAGTGTGTGGGCGGGGCTTCACGGAGGTCAGTTAATATGTAAGACCTCCACACAGTTATGGCAAAAGACTCATATATTATTTTTATTGCTTTGTAGCATATTGTTGAGTGTTGACTTGTGTCAATGTACTGAAAATGTCTACAAATAAGCTAATTTAGGACGTGGTTTAGCATTAAATGATGTAAAGTGGATAAAAGATGTAACTTTGAGTTGAGTGTGGTATAAATGTTTAAAAGGAATATGGCTAGCAATGAAGTATATTGAAGTACATGGTGTTGATGCTGTTAGTTTAATGCTTTTATTGTGTTGTGTCTCATTGAAAAGAGTTGAAAATAATTTCTGATCATTTTATTGGCAAACGTGTATAACAAAGGAAACTGAAAAAAATTAAGGTTATGTGTTGTGTATGTGTGAGTGTGTGTGTGTGTGTGTGTGTGTGCGCGAGGGGTGTTCACTTTTAATTAAACCTCCAGCTCTCTGTCTGCCTGTCTTGTCTGCAGCGTGTGAGCTGATGAATCAGGGTATCCTGGCACTGGTGTCATCGACAGGCTGCGCTGCGGCTCGTGCTTTACAGTCCCTCACGGACGCCATGCACATCCCACACCTGTTCGTGCAGCGTGGAGGGAACGGAGCACCACGGGCAGAGTGTGTGTTCAATACCAGACCTGACGCAGAGATGTACACACTCGCGGCCCGGCCGCCTGTACGACTTGACCAGGTCCTGCTCACACTCCTGTCTGACCTGCACTGGCGCAAATTTATCATCTTCTATGATGCAGAATATGGTGAGTGATTTCATGATCATCATCATCATCATCATCCTCGTGAATATCATCATCATTATCAAGAACTTCACCGGGCCTCCAAGTGGCGCAGTGGTAAAGTACTTGCCCTATCATCCGGAGATCGCGCTGTCCTTAGAGCTGTCCTGTTCTTCAGCCCTCCTGACTGAGTGGTAGTAGTAGCTTAATGTGGGAGCCCCCTAGTGACGGGGAGGAATTGGACACGACTAAATTAGGAAGATAATCAGCACATATGATGATAGAACATCATCAGCACTGTCGCTATTATCATCATCATCCTCATGAACATCATCAGCACCGTCGCTATCATCATCATCATCCTCATGAACATCATCATTATCATCATGAATCAACACGTTATCATCATCTTCATAGATATCATTTTCATCACCACCATTATAATCATCACTGTCATCATCATCATCGTCGTCGTTGTCATCGAGAACATCATCATTGTCATCAGCACCAACTTGATCATCACCATCACAAACATCATGAACATCATCACTAACATCCTCATCACCATGATACTAAATATGATCAATCATCACCATCAGTCTTCCTGTTCTGGCAGAAACAGGTGTATTTATATTGACATCATGTAACTTTAATGTACTGTATCCAGAGGAGGGAGCTAACTGAGGACATAGGGCCCTGGGGAATCTTCCCTTTTAACTTGTTATGCAAACTCTAAAAGGTAAAAGAAAACAGTTCCAGGCTATAGCGTTGCAGAACGTGGATCAGTTTGAGAGGGTAAGTGTTTTATGCAGGCCAGTGTAAATTAGGACAGATGTGAAGTGTGTGTGTGTTAGAAGTGTGCAGTTTTACTAAATGAAAAACAGCACACTAGTTTAAACAGATGTGTAAGAAGTGTCCATCAGACTCATCAGTCAGTTCTTCACTAATGTGTTTAGAAGAGCACTTCACTTAATACCTCAAGGTGTTCAGTAGCTCTTAAAGCCATGTGTTTCAGACACCTTTAAATATTTAAACAGGGGCCTAATCTCATTTATCGTTAAAACCTTCCCAAAGAAAAAGAAAGAAGTACAAGTACACGCTTCACAGTCGCTTACACAAACACACCCACACGCTGTCAGAGTGGATATAAACGCAGAACGCGCCTGTGCTGCTCAGAACGCCAGTACTGATTTGCTGAAAACTCCCAGCATGCCGTGCTGCTGTACCTCTGCAGCGTTTCACGTGGCGCTGTGTTTTAGCCATGCGTTATCTCAGAGGCTGAGATTTGTCTCAGCTTGGCGTTGTAATGTTGTCGAACTCTGTCAGAGCACAGCGGGGGGAAAAATGAGCTCCGGGGAGGACTATTTCCATCTGCGCTGAGGTAAAGACTCACAGCTGTTTATTCACTCGCGGAATTTATGGCTGTGCTGTAAAAATATGACTCTATATACACCTTACAGACACCCTAAGGGCTTTTGATGATCATTTGGTGACTTCACCCAGACAAATCTGAGAAAAGAAATGGACAGAGAAGTGTTTTTATCTTAAATGGGCCGCCGCAACATGTTCACACCAGCACCAGAGAGCCATACATTCTAGTACATTCTGTGCTGCTAACCTTCACAATTCCCAAACCAATTAAGGGCCCCATCATCTCTGATGAAGGCCATGAAGTTCCCAATGGGTACTAAAAATATTAAAGAACGCAGGGGGAATGGGGTCAAAATGGACAAATTAGCATTTATCAAGTTACTGCTTAGCCGTGTCCCTGGAATGTTCTCAAGACATCTATCACATTGTCACTAATTTGTCCAGCACACTCACCAGGACCAATAGAATAGCATGACTTAGCACACGCTTACTACATTGTCATTACACCACAACATGTATTACTGGATCCGATATTTATTTATAGAAAATCCTCTGAACGCAACGCAGACGCTCTGATAAGCTGCTGCATACAGGCCTTAAACATGGTAAGCACCAGAAGAACGTCATGCGGCCTTCTTCGTCACATCGACCTACCATGGTCATAGCACAAGCCTGGAGAAGGCGCTGTTTATGCTGTTGTTATTAAGTTCTAACTGTGTCTTCGATCACATCCTCACTAGGTTTTTTTTTTAACATGTTTACATGTAACTTGACTTTCCTGCCAAATTATGTAAGTTCTTACTATGTTCACCCAATTCACCCACGATGCCAGTTGACTTCCTGCTTATAGTGGTGGTATAAGGTTTAGCACTTCTACTTAAACAGAGCAATGCAGCGGCACTTTAGTGGATGACAGCCCAGTCAAGTCTCTGACGTAACTCAATGGATCAATTGTACCTATAGGTACATTGCGTTCTGAGACAATGTATGCTATCTCTGGATTTTTCATTCCCATGACGATTAACATTGCTTTAACCAAGTGAGTTGGAAAAGCTTCTAACATCATTAACATTCCAGTATTAACATATTTCATCCGGTGTGTTGAGTGAAGATTTGCTTTAAAGCCTGGCCCGAGAGAGGGCGTTTCGGTGCTGCAGGCTTGGTTTGATGTTTAAAGATGCTGGGGAATATACAGCCTTGGAGGATTTTACATTGTCTGTCACTGGCTTTCTACCCAAGAAGAATTAATCACCCAAACTGTCACAACAAACCATAAGCAGTGATACGGGCTGAACGCGGCAGTCCGCCCACTGCTCAAAGTCTGCACAGTTTGAATTCAGTAAACACCCTTATCCAGAGAGACTTACAGAACTGATCCTCATGCTAATTAAAATGAAATAATAAAGGCTGACACAGAATGAGGTTGAAGGAAGATAAACTGTTCATTTACTGTTAACACTTCAAGGTGGCCAAAGTGGAACAACCACGTGCTTCTGTTGTTCTAAAACCTGGTCTAAAACCATGACCCTGTCAGGTTGGCGGTATTACCAGAGAATGACAACTTGCTGCCCAGAATTATCCCAAGGTTCCTGGAGATATCACAAGATCTTGATATGAGTGCACAATGTGGTGTCCAGTTCATATATGAACATGATTCCTCATGTTCAGAAGAAAATGAAGGCAAGAAAAACTCCTTGGATTTGATAATCTGGCCATTCAGTACATTTAGGTTGTCAGCTGAATTAATTTTATTGCCACATAACATTGCTGAGCCTAGACCTGACCAACTGAAGCAACCCAAGATCATAACGCTGTTACTGTATGATAACACTGCTGACACACTAATTCCAGAGGCTTGTTCAGTGGGCACTATGCATGATGGATGCATTGCTTCATGCGTTTCCTTTCTTACCTTGACGCACCCAGCGCTCTGGAATAGGGTCAGTCTGGACGCATCAGACCTCATGTCCTTTTTGCATCGCTTCAAAGTTCAGTCTTTATGTTTGCTAGCAAACTGAACCCTTTTTTCTAAAGAGTTTCACTTACAAGTGATGTAATGGTTTAATAATGTTTTGTGACAGTTATTAACCTAAACCTACCTTAAAATTTTTCTTTGCTTTATTCAGAATAATAATAAGACCCTTTAAAAAATGCAACCTTTTGTGGCCCAGCAGGGTAGCTTCATGAAGAAACTAGGGATAGAAGGCGAATATATGTGTATCAAGCACTGAGCCTTGTGGGACGCCACTTGAGTGTCTGGATACAGCAGTTGTGGATCACCTTAATTGTCACCTGATATACGTGCCCCTGCAGGCAAGAAGCACACCACAGTCATGTTGGGTCAATAATTACCAGCCTTATAATAATGAATCACTGAATATTCCAATTGACAGTGTGAAAGGCTGTTGAAAGGTCAAAAAGGGATGGAACTAATGACTAGCACCATGAGCAGCCATAAAAGTAACTTCTGTGAAGTGCCTTGCCTTGAGGCCACCTAATTTTACACTCCATGTTCAAGAATTCTATAGGGAAATGGAAATAAGTATAGGAAGTTGCTCTGAACATGTGTATATCATGTGTTTCTTCAGCATAAATAACCCTTGCTGTCTTGAAGGCAGTTGTTTAGTGACCAGACATTATGGAGTCATTTATGATGGAAGTGGTGAAGCCAATTATGATGATGGTGAAGGGGGTGGAGAATATCAAGTGGTACTATGGGGTATTGTGAAAGTGATGGAGGAAATTAGGCTCCTCTGTAGGATTCCAGGACTTTAGAGCTCGGCAATTTAAATGTCACCTCATACCTCCAGGTTTGAGGTTTCAAATCTGATTGAGTTCACACGTTTTTTCCATACTTGGTAGGTTTCTTCCCACAGTCCAAAGACTTGCCTTGTAGGCTGACTGGCATTTCCATCCTTGTTCCCTTGAGTTCCCCGGGAAAAGCTTTAGTCTTTACACCACCATCATTATCATTATCCTTATCATCATCATCCTTATCATTATCATCATCATTGCTTCAATTGGTCATCATGATTATCATCAATACCACCACTACCACCACCATCACCATGATCGTGATCATCAACATCATCCTCATCATCACCACCATCATTGTCAACACTGATAACATTATCATCAACATCATCATCATCATCAATACCATCATCATTATCATCATCCTCATTATCATTATCGCCATATCATTGGACATCATCACCATGATAAACAAACAAAAAAAAAAGATTTCTGTCTCTGTCTAACCATTTGTGCTGTTTTTATTTCCTTCTCTTCTCGAATATTCATTCTCTTCCACAGCAGGGTGTGATTGGGGTGAACACTGTCTCCTGTGTAACTCTCCACTGCTGATCGTTATATCCAAATTAAAGCTGAACGCTGAAGGTTAACGAGCAGGAAGACAATCCAATATCATATTTTAAAGTTGCAGACAGAACGGCCAGTCAGCAATAGGGATCTCTTCGATGTGGAGCCACCTGTGCTGCCACGTTTCACTGGGCTTTGCACTTTATAACGTGTTTGCACTTTTTTTGTGCTGTTTTTGCGTTTTTTTGAATTGTAATGTGAAGCAAGGCGAATCTGTTTTGCTCACCCTTATAGAGTCGGTGTCTTTCAGAATAGCAAAGCTGCAAGCTCAGTAATAGATTCTTTTTTTCCCCCCCTCACTGATGCCTTTTATTGATTTTGCCATAAAGTGACATACAGAACAAACTCTTTCTCTGGGAAATAAGTGAGAAAAGCCTAGCATCAGGTTGGTGTAATGGGAGTTGCGCTGCCTGTGATTATTTTTGATCATATTTCAGTGGGATTGTATAATACTGGGTAGAAGTTGGATTACAGCTATTATAGGTGTGTATCTGGATGTGTTGTATTAAGGCTGACCTTGGTTTGATACACACAGCCCAGTAGTTCACACTGGATCATTCTATATCTGGAATGGATAGGCAATGAGAGGACAGGGGGAAAAATAGTAAAATATATCTGCCATCATGAGGCCTACATTGATATCACTGCTGGCTATTAATAAAATATTACTGTTTTATCTAAAATAACCTAAAATTGGGATGTGTGTAATCATTATTAAAGTTGAGGTTTCTTTAAGATATTAATTTAACATGAAGAGATTTTCATCAAGGCAGAGATCAAAACATTTTCTGCAGACTGTGATGGCTAATTCTTTATTTTTTCTAAATGCCTCATCACAAATGAATTCGGGATGGTTTTTTAATTGTATCATTTACTTTGTGTGTATTTGTCATCCATTTTAACAATAGAATGTTAACATTTTTATGAAAGCAAATTATGCCAGTTATCTTGTCAATTATTTTTGCACTTGGACTCAAAGAGCTCAAAGAAATTCTAACTTCACAGCTTGGAAAGGAAACAATCCAGCAAGCAGGAGGAGGCAGTATTAGTTTTCCGAGCAGCTCTGTGCACAGTGTGTGTGTTGAGAACCGTGCCTTGTTTGTGTGTGTGTGTGTGTGTTCTTTGAGCTCTATGTGCTTTGCACGACTAGGGAGGGTAGGATGAGAGGAAAGGCTTGTAGTCTGCTCTGGTCCCTCGGCTCTCCTTTCACACATAACGACCCGCTGTAACCCCTGTGTGCCAGTGTGTGTGTCTGTTCACTCAGCGTGATACTCTTCATCGCCTTGCAGGTCCACAGCACAGACCTCCTGGTGATGCAGCAGGCATGTGGATTCTGTATGGTAGCACAAGCACCGAGACTGAAATGTCCTGCTGATTCGAGCACAGCGAAGTCTCTCGCTCAGGCTGTTGACCTTTCCAGTGCAACCACTTCACTGTTACAGCTGAAATATATTCATAGCTATAAATCCAGGTTCTAAAAAGTAAACCTGCAGAGTGTTTTAGCTGTGTGCAGTCTCTAATCTGTCTCCTGTCTTTAAGCTGACTCCTCTCCCTGTCTCTAACACTGTCTGCATCCCAGAACTCATCCACAGTCAATAATCTTTGTGGAAAAAACTCATGACCAGTCTCTAACCCATCTGTCTCTAACCAATCCCCAGTCTCGAACTGATCTCCTGTTTCTAACTAATTTCCAGTCTCCAACTCATCTCATGTCTCTATTTCACCTCTTGACTCTCAAGTTTCATCTCATATCTCTAACTGATCTCCAGTCTCTAATCCATCTCCAGTCTCTGACCTTTCTCTGGTCTCTAACCCATTTCCAGTCTTTAACCTATTTCCAGTCACTGACCAATTTCTAGTAACAATCTTTTTTCTCTAACCCATCTATAATCTCTAACCATCTCCAGTCTCTCTTCCATCTCTGGACTTGATCCTATCTCTGGTCTCTAACTCACACCTGGTCTTTAAGCTACAGTATCTCTTTCTTTTAACCTATACTGATCTGATCTTTGTGTAGTCTCTAATCAAGCCGTACTCTAACTCATGTTCAGTCCTTAATCTGTCCCCTGTCTCTAACCCATCTCATGTTTTCAATCTATTTCCATTTTTTTTTAAATCTGGTTGTAACCGTAACCGTCTCTGGTTTTTAATCGTTCTTCTGCCCAGTTTATAACCGGTCACTCTTGCCTAACCAGTGTCCATTCCCTAATCTTTCTTTGGAAATTCACCTGATCTCCAGTCTCTGGTCTGTTCATCTGTTTAGATCACCAATAATGCATTTGCAAATAAGTATCATTAATAATAATATAATTAAGACAGGCACCGGTGTAATGGACTAATTAATCATTCTCTATGATGAACACACTTAGAAAAGGCTAACATCCTAGAAACAGAATAAACTGCAGTGCTACAGTTGATAATTAAGATGCTGTTAGGCAACATTTGAGCTGAGCGATAATCTAATTATTACTAGACTGGAGTATATGAAATTGTATCGATCCAGATGATGAATCTTCGGTCAATAATTGAGAGGAACTTAACAGATGCAAGCGCGGCATCAGTCGAGCCCGGTGTGCGTGGATTATGCACAGGAACAGACACTGGCTGATTTGACTAACATGAAAAAGGGGGTGTGCTCGGGCACACCCCCTTTCAAATATCCAGAGATGAAAGGCTACGTTTTAATGTTTCTGACCTCTTGTGATTGGACATTTCTCTGCTCTATCTCTCTGTGTTTGACTGCCACCGGTAACTACATGACTCCGACTGTCGTGCCACTCAGCAGCTCGTTAATGGTAGTGTAGGAGATGGTGACTTCATGTGGTATCTTATTGCTTAAACAGTATTGACTTGTCAGTTTCTGCCAAGCTAATCAGTGGTGATTTGTTGGATTTCCACTACTTAAACCACCCCCGCCCCTCCCCCCAACCCCCAAAACATTTTTTATCTCCAGCCACTTCTGGAATATACTACAAAATTCACAGAAGTGTGTGATGGTTAGCGTTACAGAGAAGTTCCTATTAACTGTCCCTGAGATCTAGAAATGACGCGGAGAGTGTTAGAACCTGGAGCTATAAGGAACATGCTTAAGTAGTAGACGCCGCAGGACCCTTAATGATGTAAAACCACTAGATCAAGCCTAGAAGTCACATAGGTCCGAATGTTTTTAGTCATCCTTCAAGGACTCATTTGCATCCCTCCCTCCTCGAGTGTGCGTTCAAGAGTGCGATCAAGTGTATGTTGAAGTGTGTGATCATCCTCTTGCTTGTGTGTAAAGTACCGCCGTGCTTCATAAAGCTGTGTGCAGCTTCATTAAGCAGTCAGATAGACAGGAACGAGTGACTCATGTCTCTGCCTGCTTGTTATTCAGACTTTCAGCCCCCCCTCGCCCTCCCCCACCCTCCGCCCTGAGAGCGCGAGAGAGAAAGATCGAGCATCGACATGCATAGATTACCTGATAGAGATGTGGTATGAGTGACACAGCGTCCAAAATGTATTGTTGAATTTAATTCACCATGACATCTTTCAGCCCTATTTTTTTACTTTACCTAATGTTTTCCTCTGGTTTATTACACACAATGATGTTCGACAACCTGCTGATAGCAGTGTAATATAAACAGAGTGATGCAGCGACGCTTTAGTCTTTTAGTCTTTCTCATCCGCAACCCTTGAATCCCTAATTAAAAATATTCTAGTAGCACCGATGAAAGCAATCCTGATGTTTTCTCAGTCCCAGTAACATGGGGTTAGCCAATGATCCCCAGCATGCTGTGTAATTTTAGTTATATTGAAACATTTCTTACAATATTCTTTATAAACTCGTCGGAGAAACGCCTTAATGTTCCTGATCATCTTATCTCTTTCGCTGCTGTCACCCTCTCATTGTAATGTGCATGAAAAGGCAAGCTAAAGGGCACACCTTATTTTCAGGAGCAAAAAGAAGCACTTTGGCGTCCATAGTTCCCAGTTGCCTAGTAACTAGTCTTCTGCTAACATAGAGTGTGTCTTGTATTCAAGAAAGGACAAAATCACAATCTCCTTTTAAACGTGCTACAAGTGGGTCATTTAAAATAGATCTCTTGTGCCCCTATGTAAGGTCAACATTTATGTGGAGCAGCCCATTCAGCGTACACTGTCATTACCAATTGTCAAGAGTGCTCTCTGCTCTTTTATTGCTTTATTTGAAGGAACATGTAAGCTGTAAACATGTTAAGCTCCAAGGCAGACCCATGGCCTTCTATCATTAAGTTGTCTTTCTCTCTCTCTCTCTCTCTCTCTCTCTCTCTCTCTCTTGTCTGTTTCTTTATCTTTCTGTTTGTCTTTCTCAGACGTAGGTGGATTAAAGGCATTTCTGGATCACGCATCTCGCTCTGGGTTGGATGTGTCTCTACAACAGGTAGAGCGGAACGTCTCGAAGGTTTTCCTGACCCTCTTTAGCACCATGAAGACAGAAGAGCTGAACCGTTACAGAGACTCTCTGAGGCGTGCTGTTTTACTGCTGAGCCCACGTGTAGCCCATGCCTTCATCAACCAGGTCAGCACCAGGAAATCAATCACACACTTTTATCACAGACACACCAATCACATGCCTTCATTAACCATGTCAGCACTGATACACTAATTACAGCGCTGGGTCAAAATAATGAAATAAAATAAACAGTTGCTGTTTTAGAAGCATCAATTTATTGGACTGCACCAAGCAAAGAAAATATTACATTGACTGGAATTGGGTTCAGAACTGTCTAGTGAAGCATTAAAACCTGCAAGGAAAATGCTGAACAATCAATTTCCTGGAAGATGATCATGAATGAGCGTGATCAGAGATCACTTAAATGCCTGGTGAAGTTGCATGGTAAAAACAGCAGAACAGATGGAGTAGAGCCATGGTTAATAGTGAAAGTAAGAACATTTACATATGCTCACAGTGCAGAGATGCATTAGGGACGCACCTGAAGCCATGTGTCCGTCAATTATAGCACCCACTGTACAAGCCTGTGGAGGCCACTGGAGGCAGTGTTATTATCTGGGGCTTCCTTAATTGGTCAGGTCTAGGTTCAGCACTGTTATGTGGCAATAAAGTGAAGTCAGCTGATCATCTGCATACTGAATGACCAGCGGAGGTGGGCAGAGTACACAAATCCTGCAGTTAAGTAAAAGTAAAGGAAAAATATTAGTCAAGTAGAAGTCTCTGCTTTGTGATGGGTTGGAGCCACATATGCTGCTCCTGAGCTCCCAGTGATCCAGACCCCCTCTGCCCTCTGCACCTGTCTGACTCATCCTGGTGCCGAACTGGACTTCATGTTAACTTAGACATCTTCTGTTATATTGAACTATCATCTGCCTAACACACAGTATGTCTGATGTCACACAAATGAGGATGGGTTCCCTGTCAAGGGTGGTTCCTCTCAAGGTTTCTTCCGATTGCCATCTAAGGGAATTTTTCCTTGCCATCGTCGCCGTCGCCCTCGGCTTGTTAATCAGGGACAAGCTGAGCTTTATGATGTATACACATTTTTCTCATTCATACACATTCCCATAGTTTCTCGTAATTTTGTGAAGCTGCTTTGAGAGAATGAGCATTGTTAAAAGCACTATATGAATAAAAGTCTTTCATTTACTTGTGTACTTGAGTGAAAGTACAGATACACTCACCTTCAAGTATCAAAAATACAGGGCTTGTATAAGCTCACCCCAACCCCATGCAGAAATGTAGTTAAGTAGGAGTACTGATGTTTGTTGTACTTTTGAGTGGAGTAAAAGTAAAAAGCATTCCCAATAATACTACTCAAGTAAAATATAGATATGTGAAATATGTACTAAAGAACAGTAACAAAGTACTCAGTTAGCTCCCACCTCTGTTAACTAAGTTATGACACCTATGGAGATTCGCCTATAGATGAGACAAACCTAATTTCAAGGAATGCATTGACAGTGCAGAGACACGCATAAAACTAGAAGAGATAATACAAGTTCCTTGTGAGTGGGAGAGACAGATCAGTGTGTTTACATGGAATGGGCAATCATGTAGATGAGGTTTTGTGAATAATATTACATTTTGCTAAAAAAAAAAAAAAGTGTGATTCACATTCTATTTTTTTATCAAAACAGACTTGCACTCAGGTCCTGTACAGCAAGATTATTCAAAGCGTAATTTACACAGTGTTTTATATAATTACTGTGAGCCATAATATAAAATAGGGGTGATGTGATCTGAACTGGTGCTTAATTGTGCAATTAACGGAAGCAGATCGTAGCATCAAGGTGGTACAATAGTCCAAATTTAGCATTACCTAACTTTTTTCTGCATTTAATAGTTATAAGATCTTTCTTAGACTAGTATTATTTCTGAAATAAATAGAAATCTAACAATTATTGCATTAAAGAAAAGGCTGGAGGCATGAATCACTCCAAGGTCTTACACTGTTGAACATTACACAGCTTACTTCTAAGTATATTGTGGTGCTAGTAGACCAGTTTCTGTTTTGTTTGAGTTAAATATAACATCCAATACATTGATACATATTTCATACATTTATTAAGCTGGTGTGTGTCATAGGTAAGTCAGTGGCATAGACGTGGATCATCAGTGGGATTTTAAAAGAGTAGACAAAATTTCCTTCTTTTATTCGTTTTTTACAACATTTTCGTTTTACTCAAATTGGTCTTGGACAATTCGATAAACCAGCCGGCTCTAGCCTGTCATACAGCATCTACCAAATAAGATGTCTGAAAGCCAACAAGTGGTTTCTGGCTAAACTGGAATATTTCTCTAACTGCTACTCATGAAGTATCACAGTGTAGTGCAAGAGACTAAGAAAAACACTATTGCCTTCTTCTATGTAGAATACAGTACATGATCTCTGTGATCAACATCACTCCTATCCAGAATACACCACCAATTTTGCTTACTCCCCCAGCCAAGGGTTGCCTCTGAGATTTTACATTTCATGCAGACCAGTAAGGTTGTTTTTGTTTAAAATTTAATCAGAATGGTGTATCTAGCTGGATCTAGGAAGTGCTAGCCTTAATTAAAAGATTCTGTTAAACAAAGAACATTAAATCCCTGAGCTGTTATAGCTTTAGATGTAGAGGATCTACATTAATATGTAGTAGGGAGATCGAAGGCACTGCATGCACCAACAATTTTCAAAATTTTGGTTACCTTTTATGTATTTGTCTGTAAGTATCTTATTAAAATGACAAATATTTAATGTGGATGTAATAGGCCGCAAAAAGTTTATTCGTTGGGTTTGTTGGACATTTAAATAAGGAATTAATAACTAAACGCTTACTTTAGTACCTTTTTATTTTTAGTACAGGTCTAATAAACTGGAAGTTCAAGAGTAATGAAATTGTGATACCTTTCTATGAACTCATTTAAAAAAAAAAAAAAAAAAAAACTGTCCTGAAAATAATTGTATATTCTTTTTTTGTGGTGCGTGTCCCCAATTTTCTCCCTAATTTAGTCCTAGCCAATTCCTACCCATCGTTGTTAGAGCACTTTCTCATCAAAGCAACAACTACCAGTTAGGGAGTGTGAGGACTTTTACAAGCTTCCTCTAAAGCTCCTGACGCCAGTCGACTGCATCTTTTCATAATGCTGCTCACACACTGCCAGGAAGCGACGTAACACACTATCCGCCCCTTCTGCTTGCATGAGCTCACATACTGTATGCCCATGATTGCCTAGTGTCGTTGTAATCGATGTGAGATTGTGAGTATGCCATCCCTCATAACCAAGAGGGCTCTGCCAATCTGCTCTCTAGATTTCTGGCCACAAATGGCTTTAGCATTATCCTGAAATTGAACTCATGTCCTCCAGATGCACCTCACAGTTAATATTTACAAAGGAAAATTTAACACACAGTAATCAAAAGATGCAAAACAAGAGATATAAGGGTCTTTTTTTGTGGGAAGCTGTTGGGTTCAGTAGATCTTTTGCTGGTCCTTATGTCCTGTTTACGAGTCGTGATTTCTGAACTCTATTTTAGCCTTATAGGACCACAGATGCACATGTGGTCGGACATTGCGTGAACAGACAGCACAAAGTGTATACTTGTACTATGATAGAGAGCTGTCGTCAACAACCGAAGAGGAATTAAAACTTGTACAGGAGGATGCTGATGATGCTGTAAAACTGAAATTTTTGTAAGGATTATGTTTATTTTTTTATGATCCTAAACAACCATTGTAATCTAAAAGGTTTTGTGTGGAACAAAACTTTTCCCTGTTCGGAGTTGCTAATATGACTCCCTACAAAAGCACAATCAAAGCATGAGCTTGCTATGGGTTTTATTATTATTATTATTATTATTATTATTATTATTATTATTATTATTATTATAACTGCACAAAATGTTCTCTATAAGTTTATAAAACTTTTTCCTTTCCGTTTTCAAAAATGGAGTTCTCATTTTGCAGTCAAACTATTCATTAATTATGAGTTCACTGAAAATTAAAATACTTAAACCATTTAATACTGTAATTAAAGCTTTCCATTGACTTTGAGCACAAATAAAGTTCAATGTTTAATAATTTTAATGTACAATTAATGATAAATTCAGTCAATGTATTTAATTATTACCATGGCTGTAAGTGCACTTGTGTGTGCTGTGGTATAATAGGTTTAGTGTGCTTCAGTGAACTTTTTGTTTCCAATCGGTAGACACTCATCGGATTCATTGGCGATCTCGCCAATTTCATAGTTATAACATTTAATTTTCTAGCGCTATGCTTTCGGGCAGAGTGAATTCTAATAAGGAGACTTCTGTACAGAAACACAGCGCTGATATTCCACTGAATAATCACGATGCCTCTCAGATGGAGAGCAGAAAAGAGGAGTAATGGCTGAAGAGCTCTTATGATTTGATTTAACGTTTGATTTTTCCAATGGTTGGGGGCGGAGATGGAGGAGATCGAGGTAACCATGGCAACAAAATTATATTTAGTGTAACAAGGTCTGTATGTGAATTAGCCTGAGCTCTGTGTGTGTGTGTGTGTGTGTGTGTGTGTGTGTGTGTCCATCTTGACAAAAGTGAGAATGAACCAAAAGAATACACAGAAGCGTGCATGCTAGGACGTCCTCATAATCGATCCTGACCTGCATTCAGGAGGCACTGCTATGGTTTTTTGGAACCGTGTGAAGAATAAAAAGTGCTTTTATATGAGGCTATAGATGAGCTCGGGCCGGATAAAGCACATCACCCACCGGCTGCTGTGTTGCTCCCTAATGTGTGCTAATGGTGCATTAGATTACTGTGGAGAGAAATAATAATATTATCCAGGCTCGCCAGTTTCTTACAGCTAATAAGGGAATAATCTTCCTACTTCTATTGTGGCACTTTTAGCTCGGCATGTATTTACAAGCAGCAGAGACACTTTTAAAAATTAACCTCATTATCAGCAGTTACACAAATTCTCCCAGATGTAACGTAAAACCTGTGTTTGACCGAGGAGGAACGAAAGAGAAAAAGAACGTGCATGTAAGTTGAATCACAAAGTTATGTTATTTTTCATATATTTCATAGATTATTCAATAAAAAATTTTATACCACATAAAGATATACCACATCTTTACAGTGGAACTTTGGATTAGGAACATAATTTGTTCACATTCCAAAACACTCGTAAACCAAATCAAATTTTCTCATAAGAAATAATGGAAACTTAAATTATTTGTTCCCCAGCCCAAAAAAATAAATACTTAAAAATAATTAACACAAAATATTAAGTAAAAATAAAATAAATTAACCTGCACTTTACCTTTAAAAAAAAGTAAAAATAAATCCAGACAGATAAGTGATTCTGTTTGTGCGCACAGGCGCTGTGTATGTGTGTGGGTGTGTGTGTGTGTGTGTGTGTGTGTGTGTGTGTGTGTGTGAATCTATTGTAATCTCCCCTCTCCCCCTTCTCGTCTTACACAGTTACCCTTTCTCCACTCTTTTCACACACATGCGTCAGTGGCGGCTGCTAGCTTTTGAAACAGGGGAAGCACATATTAGGCCTTCATCATAAAATTCATTATGTTGTAGCAGCTTGCTAGCTGGCTAATGCTGGCTAGCTGGCTAATGGCTAGTTTCCCCTTCCACGAGCTACTTTAATTATATGAACGAACTAACTTTACAATGTTGAAACAAGGAGCAAAG
>JAOVVA010000002.1:25249624-25267845 GCA_028565275.1 Leiocassis micropogon | reverse complement strand
TAGCCGCTCCTTCCGCGTGCGCGAGCTCACAGACGCCCCTGATTGGCTGTAGAGCCGTGATTAATGTGGGAGCGCGAGTACCTCTCATCCCTCCCCCCTGAGAGAGCTCGGCCGATCAGCTCTCTCTGTGAAGAGGAAAACAGCATCACCCGGGGTTCGAACCAGCGCTCCCCGGATGACCCGGGGTTCGAACCAGCGCTCCCCGGATGATAGGGCGAGCGCTTTACCACTGCGCCACTCGGAGGCACTGAAGACCTATCGTTTTATCGAGTCATGCAACCACGGTAGTATCGAAAAAATTTGTTATTGCGGTACGACTAATATATATGTATATAATTATGTATATTCATATACATATTCAGATTTTCCATTCAATATATACGGAATCCATTCAATATATTCAGACTTTTCATTAAATATATATAGAGTTTGCATTCGATTCTCTCATGAATATTTTCCTAAACGGCTTGCCATAATATACTGTATATATATATATATATATATATATAAACTGCATATATGGAATGAAATCTGAGATAGTTACATATACGCACTGAATGACGCATAGCTACTATGCGCGATCCCTTGTGCCATCTGCTGAGAGAAATGAGAATCGCAGGTTGGAAAAGACAGAAAATGACCGGCGCGCAGCTGTCAGAAATTTCACGTAAATAAGAGCAAAATAGGTTTATACTGGCTTTTACTGGTGCGATTTTGAAAATGTAAGCATGCTGGGTGATTAAGCTCGCAGATCTAGGAAAAGTCATGAAAGGAGGGTCCTGGAATTTGATCGAGTGTGAAGTATTTTTTTTTTCCCCATTGCAGTCAAATGACTGGTACTCGGCACTTCTAGTGTTAATGTCTCTCTGCCTGCCACTCATTCCTCTCCTATCTCTCTCTCCTATATCTCTCTCCCTCTGCCTCACTTTGTTTGTCTGCTTCCTCTCTGTATCACTTTTTCTCTTTTTATTCCTTCTCTCTCTCACTAATCTCAACATTCTTTAATTAACGTACACACACACACACACACTCACACACACATTTGCATTCATGCTCTCTCTTTGCTGCTTTCAGTCTTTAGGCTTGATCTGTTGCTCCTCTTTTCCTTCTGTCTCATTTCTGTCTCATCCCTCCATCATCATTACACACTCACCCTCTCTCTTTCAGCTTGCTTTTGTTAATCTGTCTCTTTTTTCAGCTTCTATCAGCTGAAAGTGTCATATTCAATAAAAAAACTGAGATGATGGACATGATGCTCTTTCTTTCTTTTTTTTTTTTTTAGACATGTCATTATCCCTTGTTCTCTATGTACCATCTATGCCTTGTTTATTTCACATACTATATGATCGACGGTGTGATTGCCCTGTCCTCTGTCAGAGCGTGTATCTGTTCAGAACCCTCTGCAGGGCAGGTTCACGCAGAATGTCTTTGCTTTATCGAACATGATGTTCACCATTAACGGGCTATTTTTAATAATGTACACTTAGACGAGTGATTAATAATAAATGCGGAGTATCAGAGACCAGACTGCCATGCATATTGCCAGGGCCCCAAGGAGACACACACACACACACACACACACACACACACCCACACACACAAGACCTTTGAAACTTAACCAGCTATAATATAATGGACGTACGCCTCATTCTTAAACAGTATTTAATAATACTGTAGATGATTTTCATATAACAGCATGTTCCTTTAAGAGTTCTTAACAAATGTGTGTAACCAAGTGTAACTAATAACCAGAGATCATGTGATATAAGAAAATGTCTGCATTAAGCTGGAAAGGTCTCTGTGTGAATAAAATCACTGACCCTGAAAACGCAGCAGTTACACAAAGAGGGAAAAAGTATTAATTATCATATGAATCGTGAAGGAAGCGCAGGCATCTGTTTTTGACCGTTATAATTTGATTAAATTGACATATTTTACATTTTTCTGACTCCATGTCTGTGGACTAGAAATTCTCTGGGGCTCCAGCTACTCTATTTTACTTAGAAATTATTATTAAGTTCCTGCCTGATACTGATAAAGTGATAACATATTCCACATCTTCGCTACATCGATTTAACCGAATATGACAGACTGCTATGAGTTTGTTTGAATAAATGAATACAAATATGAAAAAGAAATCGGAAAGGTTCTGCGGTCGATTGTTTAGACGTGTAATTAGCAAACCCCATATCGGCTTTCACTTCTACACCGACGATAGACCATTATCTTTTCAATTCAACAGCCCAGATATCCAAAATAGAAGAATTAAAAAAGTATAACAGCTTGTGTGAATCAATAAAATCATGAAAATCACAACAAAACACTTGTATTTTAATTTCACCCCTTGAGATCGACATCTTTTGTGAAATAAAAAAAAAAGAATAAAAAATAAGCGATGATTAAGGACCTTGAAGCAAAAGACTAGATGCTAGTTTATCGTTTATCATTTGATGTAATTAACATCTCTAAAGCGTTTTTTTTATTATTAGTTGAGGTCAATACTTGAAATAGGAACTATGTGAACCTGAGGAGCTAGTGGATGTTTTTTTTTTAATTACATTGACATTTACATTAAGGCATTTGGCAGACGCTCTTATCCAGAGCGACTTACATTTTTATCTCATTATACATCTGAGCAGTTAAGGGTTAAGGGCCTTGCTCAAGGGCCCAACAGTGGCAACTTGGTGGTTGTTGGGTTTGAACCTGGAATCTTCCGAACCGTAGTCCAATGCCTTAACCACTGAGCTACCCCAAAATTATTTAATGGGTTCCTGTCCTCCTGTTGTCCTGCTGTTTAAGACTATAATGCAGGCAGCACAATGGCTCTGTGGTTAGCCCTGGCACCTTACACCTCCAGGGTTTCGGGGTTTCAGAGTTTGCATGTTCTGGCAATTTATCAACCTCACTGCCAGTCTCCACACAGAAGAAGTGATGGAGAAAATAGATAGATGGTTGATGGTGTATAAAGTGAAAGTGTATCTTCCTGAACACTTCATTCACCTGAGGTAGGACTACTCTTAGTCTGTACCAGCTTGCATGGTCCAACTGTACATCATAAATAAACCATGGAATAGTCTTCTAGAGAATTTTAGGAATATCATAAAGCTATTTTCATATATTTTAATTGAGCAATATCACACTTAAGGTCACACTGTAGTACTGAATATCAGCACAGCTGTGATGCGGTCCTAGACATGAGAGAGCAGCCTGAATACTGAAGATATTAGAGCTGTGATGATATTCAGTTTACCAGCACGACCTCAAGTTTTATAAACTGGTTTTATAAAACAGCTCCACAAACACCATCTATTCTTAACTATAAATTGTTTCTTTATTTAACCAGTTATTTTACTCCACCAACACATATCCTTCCATGTCTGGTGAAACTAATTAACTGACTGGCAGAGCTGGCGACAGACAGTTAGTGTAGTTAATGGGTTAAAGTAGTTTTAAATTTCTTACTGGTGCTATGAAGCCAAAAGGTAAGGAGAATAAACCATGGACTTGATAGACAGTCCTGAGAAACTTATGAGATATTTTATACCTTATAACTTTAGACTATCAGCTTTGTTAAATTCCAAGTTCTGGGGGGACATCCCAAATACAGAGAAACTTTGGATTGCGAGTAACTTGGTCTGCGAGCGTTTTGCAAGACGATCTTTTTACTGTTTATTATAACATTGTGGCCATGTGTCTGTGCGTGCGTGTAAAGCAAAAGCAAGTGTCATTACAGAGGGTCTTTGTTAAAGACTCCATTAGAGTGTATGTGTGTGTGTGTGTGTGTGTGTGCGCGTGTGAGAAAGTCATCCTACACAGTAGCCCCCTCCTTCCTCCTCTCCTCTTACTTCAGCTTCACACACACTAACGGAAAAACTGCTCTGTCTGGATTCTAAAGTATAATTGCCAGGGATTTTAGCTCTAAAAGTAAAGTGCAAGTTAATTTGTTGCATTTCTACTTCATATTTTTACTTTATATTTTGTATTAAGTATTTTAAACTATTAGTAAAATAAACCTATTATCAAGTGCTAATCAATCAACCATCACTTATGTTAGCTATCATAGCTAAACTACCTAGAATGTTAATTATTCACATATCCAATCAGCGGCCACCAAGGTGCATATGGGCGCAACTGTCGTATAAGTCTTTATTATGTTGTATTTTTCAGAAAGCCAATATAAAGTCGGAGTGTCAATCATTTACTATATGTCGCACTGCATGTGTCATTTATGTAGACTTGCATTCACTATTCATGTATGTATTCAGTAAACCGTATAAATGTGCTTGATTATTTACAAATAGGATTATTAGTGTTTCTTTGAACGATGTGAGAGCTGTATTATAACAGTGAGCTTACATTCACAGTGAGTATTATCATGAGCCAGAGGAAGGCTGGCAGTGACATTCGCCATTTTTTTTGGGCAGACTCAGAAAACAAGAACAGTCAGTTGAAAGCAGTGAGAAAATGAGGACTAGTCGGGTGATAGAAGTGTACAGTACTACCAGCGATGAATGAATATAATAATAATTACCATTCAGATCAGAAGCGTTTAGCGAGCCATTCTTGAACATCATGGCAAGCAACACCACTCGTTTACTGATATGATGATGAATTTCTTCAGGGTGCATTCAGAGTATAGAGAGATACGGAGAAAAAAGATGTGAGGATGTTAACAGGGCTGGGAAAGCAGATAACATGAAGGTGAATGAGGGAAAAAAATGGGCTGATCCCTCCACCCTCCCAAACCATAACATTAATTTTGTAAAAGTGATCAAAGGACTATAAAACAGAAGCCTGCACTAAGAATGAAATATGTCATGCGTCTTCGTTATTAATTCAGTCGATGTATGATTTTCACACTCGAAGACCATTTCAGGACCATTTTTCTTACATGAGCACTAGAGATTCGAGAGTGTATGCTTCATGATGTATAGCTCTGAGTTTCTTCTAAGATGTTTTGCATATAAACAAGTATTTGGAATTGAAATGCAGTTGGTTTCTGCATTTCTCAGCACACGAAAGTACTCTCTTTACAACTTAACCTTCTGAAATATTTTATTTTATTATCTTTTATTTAAGATTGTCCTGCTGCAATGTTGACTTCATTTCACTCATGTTGCTTCATAATGCGGAATTTCAATGGAACATTCAAGTAGGTTTAAGTGGGGGCAGCGGTGAGTGGTGGCTCAATGGCTAACGCTCAGGTTTACTGATCAGAAGGTCATGGATTCAAGCCCAAGTACTGCACTGCTGTCGCTTTTTACTTCACAGCAGCCATCACTTTTTGGGACTAATACAGCACTTTTGCCCCTTAAAGTGGGCGTGGCTATACGTGTCACACAACAGAGCCAATCAACGTGATAGTTCACCATAAATACCCAGAGTATGCGGAAGACACAGAAACTACCGTAATACCCCTACAAAGCACCCAAATCCTTACGAAACACGAACAATGTATGTTTTGAAAACTGCCGCGGCAATTCATGGACTTCAACCTGATTGCTTTAAAGCTGATCTGCTTATTTTTACCTTTAACCTTTTAACTATACCCGTCAACAATGGGTACTGATTCTAGGGGGAAATAAAAGATCTTCACTGGGCTGTAATGTGTGGGACAAATACAGAATTCTTTTTCCTCTTCTGCTTATTAATGTCTACATTGTCTATTATTCGAACCTCCTTTAAGTGTTTTTAAGTGGAGAAGTATCTTAACAGAATTTTCTTAAGTTTTCTTCTTGTGTAATGTTTAGCACTGTGACCTTGCACCTCCAGGGCAGAGGGTTTGAGTCCTGCCTCATTTCTGTTTGTGGAGCTGGTGGTTTCCTCCCCCGGTCTGAAGACATTCAGTGTATGCTAATTGGCATTGCTCATAGTGTGTGAGTAAGGGTGTGAGTGTGCTGGCATGCTCTGCTATAGATTGACATCCCATCGAGCGTGTACCCTGCCTTGTTCCGTAAGTCTCATGGGATAGGCTCCAAGCCTCCCGCGACAGGATAAATGCTATAGAGAATGAATGAATGAATGAATGAATGAATTTTAATAGAACATTAGCTGAAACTTAGAAACCTCTTATGGATTTTGGATTGAAGTCATACTTAATGGCCATGCAGCACTTACAATAAATCTACAAGTACAAGTACTCATATTAAATTTTAATCCACACACCGATCCTTAGTAATACTGATGTCGGTAATAGTGATGTACCATACGTGCTATGGCCTGTGCTTCATTCCTTAGAAGGAGCTTCCAATGAGAAGAAAACTGAAAGAAAATTAATGCACCTTAATTCAATCAAGGGACATTTGTTTTTATTGTGCCAATGTTGTAGATAGCTGTGTTGACATTTTATCTTATGAGCTGTCTCTCCCTTTTTCCTAGGTCGCGGTATGGGATTCTCTCCGTGGTATGAACGGGAGTTTAAAGGAGAGCAAAGTGGACAGCGGGATGCAAGGGGTTTTGCTGAGAGTTGCCACGCTACTGGTATATACTGTAACAATTTACTAAACAATATTTCTAAACACCCTAATGAAAAGAACATCCAACTGATGGACTGATTGATGAGGACAATTTTAGATTAAGTAAACATAGTGTATTTGGATCTTTTAAAGATAATTTCTACAGTTAATAAGAAGGAAGCAACACACTGTTACATGTGACATGTATCATACAAGTTTTCAAGGCTGAGCTGTGTTAAAAAGCACTTAGTGTGTGTGGAGATTACTTGGAGAATGACATGGCATGGAGTCATATAGTTCATGTTCTCCAGTTACGGACTAACCTGCAGAAGCAAAAGCAGCCATAATAAAAGTCTACAGCACATTGGTTTAACCCAACCAATAATATCCTTCACCCTAATCAAGGTGATGACGAGAGGAGCAACTACATGGGTTCAATAGTTCTGCCCTTGTCACATATCTGGTCCAAGAATGAGTGTCATCTAAGGGGTGTTGAGGAGCTGCCAACAAGGGACGCTTAGATGATGTCCCACATTCTGCCTGCATGAAAGCCAGCAGGACTATTTAACAGTAAGGAGAGACGTGTTGGAGTGGATTTGCTTGACCTAAGAAGGACATGTAGGCAAAATGTAAGAAGTGTAATGGCCCTTCATAATCATGCATAGATTCTGAGATCCTGAAGTGGTCTTGAAAGTTGAAACTGAAAAGCCAGTGAAGGTCAGTCTTTTGTCCTAAAAATCAAAAGTGTGTTAATACAGTCACATGTGTAACATACTTGAGCATGGTAAGAATGTTTAAAGCTTTGTTATTTGAAGTCAGAGAGGTGCTGTCACTGGTTATTCCCTATTTGATTTCTTATCCCAGCAAAAGCCCAGGTCTGGGTTGAAAGGAATTAAAGACCACTCAGGGGATGACCCAGCGCCTAGTAAAATGAATTTCATAAGATCTGTTACCACCTGCAAGCAAAACATTAAACAGTGGAACATTTATTGTCTGGGAAGTTTGCTACATGCTCAAAAGAGGTACCTGAGTGGCTCTATGATATGTGTTTAAAACTCGGAAAGATCAGGATATATAGTCATCGATCTGCTTCTAACTCAAGGACACTTATTAGGTTGGGAATGACAATTATACTGTATGATATTGTGAAACAGACACAGCAAACTTACCACCTAAATCTCCTCATACAGGTTGTGTGCAGCCACATATTGCTTGCCTGAAAATGAAAGTAAAGTAGTTAAGAGGATTTGGGGAAAAATGCCAGATATGTTCTTGTGCCTAAAATGAGCGGAACAGTTTGGTTTTGAATAGACTAACACAAGGTGAAAGCTATTTGTAAATGTGCTGTCAATTCAGTCAACACCATACTGGATTGGCTGGACATTGACTAATTTGTTCACAACCCTGGATTTAACCATGTTCAATTGTCAGATTGGCCAGACACCAAAGCTAGAATTTAGTGAAAGCATTAGAATAGAATAGAACAAAAGACACAATAATTAAACATTCTTTTTTTAAATATATGTTTGTATTGGCCAGAGTTTAGACAATCCAATTAGACCTGGCTTGTTCCTTAGCTTTTCTGTTCTCCAGGGGGTTTTATCATTTACATAGACACTGAAACCAGAGGTTGTAAGAGGAATGAAACAGAGGGAGTTAGAGGTATGAAAAATTACTTATTGGAGGGGTATTACAGCTGTTAACACACACACACACACTTTGGGAAACTCTGAGACCTGTATTAACTTGTTTAAGAAATGTACAATTAAGTATGTCCATTCAATCGAGGAGATACCTAGTCTCAGTTCAGACTATTTATGAACTTGTTTTGATTTTGCTCTGGTGATAAATCTATCAGCTTGTTTTCTGTTTACAATCTAAGATTTATCCTTTAGGTCATTGGGTTACTCCTGTCCTTGTGAGTTTGGGTGAATATTATGAAGGCATAATTTATATCTGGCACCGATTGTTTTTTCTCTTTGTGAGACCCTTTGTCCTCATGTTTTCCTCAGTACATAATTAATTCTCAGCATGTACTATATGAAGGATGTTTTCTTGTTTTACTCAGGAATATTTGAGTTCAGCGTGTGGTCACCTTCACCCCCTGTTTCCTATTCCTGCATTTGTATTCCAAATATTCTCTAGAACACTGTTTTAGAGTTTGGGTGTGATATAAGAAAATGTTTTTCCAATATCTGAGCTGGGAATAATCCTTAGAAATAACAGTTGACGTGTGACAGTTGAGTGAAGTGCTCAGCACGAGATATCCTGCTTTAGAAGATCTTAAATTTGTATGGTTTTTACCTAGGCAACATGCAACATGTGCAATATGTAACTACAGTTTATAAGAGCATGTAGGGATATCTTAAGCATCCTGAAGTCTCCTACTCTTGTGCTGTTGCAAGATGGTTGTAAATCCATAATAAATAGTTTTTTTTTTAGCTATTTTTAGTGAAGTACTCCTTAAAATCAGTCCATGCCAACAATGATATCACCATAAATTTTAGAGTACCTCTCTTCAGCAACAGAGGGCATCAAAGTAAATGATTTGTCTACAAAGAATAAACTGGGTTTGGTAGGATATTGAAGGCAGTCTGAATTATGAAAGTTTCACCCTGGAACTGGCACTATGTGAACCTACTTCTACTGGATTGCTGATGTTTTTCCTTACCTCCGTGCCAATCTATGTATGTTCCAGGTTTTAGTAGTGATGGTTTTGCAACCCCCTTTATCACAGATCACAACCTCTTTCATACAAATCACCAGCAATTTGTTCTGTCTGTTAAGTTGGAGCTTAGGTTTATTCCTATTGTTTATAATGATGTAACTTCAGGATAAGCCTGCAATTTGTCAACGATCAATAAGATCATGACCGTGTAGACTATGTGTGTGTGGGTTTCAGTCAGAAATTTTCTCCAAGTAAAGAATTGAATAGATTCAGTTTTGAAGCTGTACTTCCTCTTTTGTTGGTGACACTGGTATGGATTTTGCTCACTTGAAATGAGGCCAGAGCATCTTCTAATGCAAACCTTTTTGTTTGAGCCTGTTGCAGTACATGTAAGGTCATCAATTGAAGATACAATAAGAGGTTGTTGTACAACAAAATAGGTTAATGCAGTTCTGCAGTCTATCTCAAATACCTTTGAGCCTGAGCCAAAGTTCTAATCAGTCAGAAGGTCTGTAAACTTTCTCCAGGATGTGATATCATGTCTTTTACCTTTTCCACAAGCCTATGGAATTGCAAATATTTTTAAGTCCAGGGACAGGGGTAGCTTAATGGTTGGACTACTGATAAGGTAGTGGCACCACCAAGCTGCCACAGCTGGGAGCTTGTGCAAGGTCCTCAACTCTCTGTTGCTTAAATGTATGACAAGATAATATTGCTCCAAAATCCCATAAATGTAAGTTCAATCAGTTCCTTCACATATCCTGGGACAACCTGGTCTGCTAAAAAAAAAACAAAAAAAAAACCATGACATCACTGGTATGTCTTCTTTGCAAGTTTTACAGCTCACAATAGCAGGAAATGATAAATGTTGCTGTTGTATGTGTCATAGTGAGTAGGTGTGTGTTTTATATCAGCACTCTAAACATTCTCTATTCAATCCTTTATGTTTGTTCTCAATATGTAGACACTCATATAATTAACGTGTTGCTTTCTTCAGCTCCATTTCCATCTCAATAAGATTATTTCCTTCAGCACAACAAAGATAAGAAGAAAACTAGGAGTGTAATTTTACAAAACATCCTAGGTCATGTGTTTTCTGTTTGGCTTTTGCAGGCGAAGATTCATTATGATGATAATTTTTGTTGTCAAGTTAGCTAATAGCAGGGTAACTAAGCATCCAGTCTAACTAACTGTGCGTTGTTTGGTGGTGTATTTCAGGAGGAGCCCTTCGTGATGGCAGCTGAGAGCACACTTGGACAGCCGAAGCGATATAAAGGCTTCTCCATCGACGTGTTGGACGCTCTTGCCAAAACACTCGGCTTCAAATATGAGCTTTACCAGGTTGCAGATGGAAAATATGGCTCTCCACAACCCAATGGCTCCTGGGACGGCCTAATCGGGGAACTCACCAACAAGGCAATAAGAAATGACTGCTCAACAATTACCAAATATTAGCCTAAGAATAGATGGGTTTCAAATGGTAACTCAGAGAGTTAAGGCTCTAAATTATAGATCAAAAGATCAGCGGTTCAAGCCGCAGCTCCACCAAGTTGTCACTGTTGGACCCTTGAGCAACACCCTTAACCCTATCTGCTCCAGGGGCGCCATATCATGCCTGACCCTACAGTTTGACCCCAGCTTCTTAAAAGGCTGGGATATGCGAAAAAAAACTTAACTTAAATGTAATGATTTGCTTTACAGTTAAGTTAAGCATATACAGTATTTAATGTGTTATATTAACATAGAGTGATTTTTATTCTGATCCTGTGTTCACACTACCAAGTGACTAGTTTGTGCGCCATTACCTTTGTAAAAACAGTGCCACATTGCATGCACACATTGTGCCTGTTTGCATTGTTGCTTGATAATGACCTCAAAGGTTCTTGTCAAGTCCAAAGTCTTGACCTGTACTAAATAGAATGTTATAGAAGATGTGAGACACTCATTGATTGTGTAATCTTGTGTGTCATGCAGAGGGCGGACATGGCGATCGCAGCCATCACGATCACGCCAGAGCGCGAGGGTGTGGTCGACTTCACTAAGCGCTACCTGGATTACTCTATAGGAATCCTAATGAGCAAGTCTTCAGAGAAGCTGTCCATCTTTTCACTCCTTGCGCCATTTGACCTTTCAGTGTGGGTGTGTCTCTGTGCTGCCGTCCCCGTGGTGGCAGTGATGATCTTCATCCTGCGTCGCGTTCAGACTGTCTGTTCACGCCAGAGTGCTGCCACTCCCAACACAGGCAATGCCAGCTTACTGAACACAGTCTGGATCGTTTATGGAGCCTTCACTCAGCAAGGTAATGCATATACACACACACACACACACACACACACACACACACACACCATGGCTAGCTAAATGGCAACTATAGGAATTATATAAAGTATAGGAAATTTTAGATTTGTGTGTGGATGTGCTTCAGGTGTGGAGTCAATGGTTGCTTCAGCATCAGTGAGAATCGCATTGGGAAGCTGGTGGCTCTTCACGCTCATCGTATGTTCATCATACACGGCTAACCTTACAGTGTACCTCACATCACACAGACTGGACAACACAGTCAGGTATGGCATACAAACACTGGTCTTGCTTGTTCAGTCACTTGTTCCTCTGCACCATGGTTTACAAAATGTATTTATTCAACTTAGTATTTCCCAACTGTAATTATTACTAGTTATTGATGGTGAAATATACAGTAATTTTGGTCAATACCAATTTTTCATGAATTCCCTAGAGTAGTACTCAAAATTACATAAAGGATAGCAAATTTAAGATGTGTTCGTGAGTGTGCTTCAGGTGTGGAGTCAATGCAAGCTTGAGTATTGGTGAGAGGGAAATCATGGAGAAGTTTATGAGAGGATGATCAAGAGGAAGATCCAATAAAGATCATAGTAGAGAACAAAAAGAGATTTGGGAAAAGATAATGGAGAAGATAATGGACAGTTGAGATCAGGAGGTGATGCAGTAGAGATTATTTAAATGACCAAAGAGGAGGTGAGAAGGTGATAATGAAGAAGATTAGGAAGTAAGTCAAGAAAGAGGTCAGAAGAAGATAATGGAGAAGATCAAGGGGTGATTCGGTAGAGCTTAAGGGAGATATCAAAGAGGATATCAGGCAAATCAATAATAGATCAATAAGGAGTTTAAAAGAACCCAGTGGAAAGCATTATGAAGGACATATTGAAGGTATTTTAGTAAATGACCTAAGAGACCACACAGTGTATATGAATGTTTTAGGAGCTGGATGTAGTGGATCATCAACATAACAGTGAAATTTAACATTAATATGCGTAATGTGACCCAAGAAGATGAGCAACTGATCCCTGGAGAAACTCGCTCTGAGATACTGCTGTAGCAGCAGATTTATGTTTACCAACTGCAACAAAATGTCTGCTAGTGACATAACCAAACAAGTGCTGAGTCTGCATCTCTAACAGCTTAAAATATGTCACAACTTATCATATCAAAGCCAGAGCAGGCAGGAATAGTTACTTGAGTTATAGATCAGATCAGTGATAACTCACTAATAAAAAAAGTTTGGATCAAACTTGGAATGAAGGAGCTCAAAAGATTAATTGGGTGGACATCATGAAGTAAAAGAGGTTGAACTCATGCAAGAGATCATTGAGGAGGTCAGGTGGGAGTTGCGGAGTAAATCAGCTGGCAAATGTGAAGAAAATCAGATCACTGGAGATCTTATAATGAAAGAATAATAAGGAAATAATGAAAGATGTAAGGTGGAGATTTTAAAAGAGATTGTGGATGTCATCAGGAGGGGATCATGACAGAGATCATGGAACACATCAAGTGTAGATCACGAAGGAGATTGTGGAAGACATCAAGTGGAGCTAATGAAGGCGATCATGGAAGATATCAGGGTTAATCATGAAGGCAATCATGGAAGACATCAGGTGGATATCATGAATGAGATTATGGAAAACATCAGGTGGAAATCATGAAGGAGACCATGGAAGATTTCAGGAGGAGATCAGAAAAAAGATTATAAAATATGTCAGGTGGAGACCATGAAGGAGATCCGGGAAGACATCAGGTGGAGCTTGTGGAGTGGATCAGCAACAACAACAGGCAGAGATTGTGAAAGATATCAGGAAGGAGAACAGGATGAGAGAATTGATGGAGGATATCAAGAAGGAAATCAGGTAGGAGAAGTCGGTGAGTGAGTGGAAAAAGATGGTACAATGGATGGAAGCATGAAAGAGAAAGCTGTGGGCAACAAAATTGGACATGGAGTAAAGAGATTGAAAAATCGCATGATGTGTAAAAGATGCTGATTGATTGTCTGTGCTGCGGTCGCATATAAAGGTGTGGCTGAACTGGTCACCTCCCTTATGTTGCTGAGGTTGCGAAGATTGACTGATGGCATTTGCGTGCTGAGACACTCATGTTTTAACTCATTGATAATAATTTCAGATGTTTAAACAACAGCAGTGTTCTTTAGTCTAGACAGCTCTGGTTAGATAGGTATCTAACAGAATCTAAAAATATGTGTAAACAAATAGAAAAAATAACCTTTTTCCTCCCTAACGATTTCCGTGTATAGACTCCAAATCGACGATCCTCCACGATGGTTATTAAATGGTCTTGACTGGTTGGTTATTGTTATTCTGATCAGTACTGAGTTCAGACGCATCTCTCACGCACTCGATTAACAAATCCAATTATCTGAGCCATTCTCATTAACGCAGAGTTAAATGAACACCATTGATGCACATCAGACTTCAACGGCTTCAAGAAAACACTTACGCCATTAATTGTTTTTCTGACATGTATGTCATAGCGTTCACTTTGCTTCATCTATAATTCTCCAGGGACTCGTGCCTGCCTATCTAATGAAGCAATAGGAAATCCAGCCATGTCTGTAATACTAGTGTGTGTGTGTATGTGTGTGTGGGTGTGTGTGTGTGTGTGTGCTTGTATACATAAAGGTCTCTGCAGGATCTGGCGCAGCAGTCAGGCATTAATTACGGCACAGTGAAAGACTCGGCTGTGTTTGAATATTTCAAGATGAAGGGGATGAACCCACTGGAGCAGGACAGCACATTCTCTGAGCTGTGGAGGACCATCAACAAGCATCAAGGACAGGAAAACTGTGTACACACATTGGCTGAAGGAATTAAAAAGGTAACATAGGGACAGAGTTCAGTTACACTTTATGATAAAGGTATGAGTATCAATGCCTTAGGTTTGCACAAACCACACACTTTGTTCCAGTACACAAGTATCATCTTCATGTCATACACAACGTAGCACAGCCAGTCCACCCAGCAGCATGTTTCTGGCAGGTTTCTCATATCCGAATAACCTAAAGGAACCTCTTAACTTAAGAAACTCGGAGATAGTATGCTGAGATGTGAGGCAGGAGCACATTGTACCAAGGTGCTTCCTACTGAAGAAGAAATATTGACCAATTTATTTTTGACCTGGGGACCAGTTAAAAGATGTTTTCAGGACACCATTTGTCTATTGCAGACCATCACTGGCTTGATGTCAAACCAATCCATACTGTACTTTACTGTGTGCAGTGGTGCATTAGCACTGTAATCCAAATAAATGAACTTACAGTAATGGGGAGTCAGCTACAGTATAAAGATCACAGAACATAAAAAGTATATGAAATAATTCTCAAGCACTGTTCTGCTTTGTTCTGGTTCATGTCACAGGGGGTTAAATTAGTGATTTGTTAAAATTTTGAGAAATAGAATTGATTTGGTTAGTTAGAAAATATCGTGAGAAGGTGCTAAGAATAATAACTGTAAGAGCAGGTGGGATTACTCCATTTTTTATGACATCAAAGTAAGATTAGTCAAATTTTCTGTCAGAATTTGAAGGTATTGGTGAAAAGTCCTGCAAGAGCAAATCGATTAATTAAACATGCATTAGTATTAGAAGGTATTGGTCAATCAGTTTTGAGGAGCATGTGTCAACAATACAAGGATCAATGACATTGGTCAAACATTCTGTGAGAATTAGTGTTAGGCACAAGCTTTCTGCAGCAGCAAGTGGTATTACTGTAGTTACATTTCTGTGAGAATGGATGGCATTGGTCGAACTTTCTATCGGGGCAGGCAGTATCGGTCAAACTTAGTGAGAGAAGCTTGTATTGATCAGTCCTTCTTTGGGAGTGGTGATATTGATTGATGTTAATGTGGGAGAAGGGGATATTTGTCAATTACATGTGGTATTAGTCCGACGGTCTGTAGGATGAGGTGGCATTGGTCAGAATTTCTGTCAGAGTGGATGGTGTTGGTCAATTCTTCTATGGGAGCATGTAGTTGGCCAAACTTTATGCAGAAAAAACTTTCTATGGAGGCAAGTAGCATTGGTTTAAATGCATAACATAAGCTGGCAGGATTTAGCAACCTTTTAGCATGAGCAGGTGGCATTGGTCAAAGTTTCTGCAGAAGCAGGTGTTATTGTTCAAGCTTTCTGCAGGAGCAGGTGCTACTGGTCAAGCTTTCTGCAGGAGCAGGTGGTATCAGTCAAGGTACCTGCCAGAGCAGGTGGTCTTTGTCAAGTTTTCTTTTCCAAAAACTCCACATGCTCACCAAAAGATTTGACTACTATTATATGCTCCTGCAGAAAGTTTGATCAATACAATCGGTGGTATTTGTCAAGTATTCAGCAAGAGCAAGGGGTATTGGTCAAACTTTCTGCAGGAGCAAGTAGTATTGGTCAAACTTTCAGCAGCAGCAGGTAATAGTGGTTACAGTTTCATTTTATTTCTATTATTTAACCAGGTTAAAGTCTCGTTGAGATTAAAATCTCTTTTACAAAAGACACCTGGCCAAAATGACGGGAGAATTGATCTAACATTCTGAAGCAGCAGGTCAAACCTTTTTGGGGAGCATTGTTGACCTTTTTGCAAGAGAATGTGGTGGTGTGTGGTATTGGTCAGTGTTTCTTTGGGACCAGATGGTATTAATCAATCTTTCTGCAGAAGCACAGGGGTTATTGGTCAAAAAATTCTGTTAGTGTGTGGTCAATGGATCCTTTTGTTGGGAGTGGGTGGCATTGGTCAAACCTTTTGCTGGAGAAGACAGTACTGGTCAAGAAGTTCACAGTAGTAGGCAAAATTTTGCAAAAGTCAATGGTATTAAGCACTAGTGTGTGGAGTGGGTAGTATTGGTGAATGATTTATCATTGGTCGAATTTCCTTCAGGGGTGGGCGGTATTGGGCAAATTTTCTACAGGGACCAACAGTATTAGTCAAACTTTTTGCAATAGCAGTGGGAATTGATCATTCCTTCTGTGGGAGCAGGTGGTACTGTTCGATACTGCCATGGGTAGAGAAAATTTTGGTCAATCACTGTATGGTAGCAGGTGGTATTGGTCAAATTTCTACTGAACCATGTGACTAGCAGTCAATGCAATGAAGATGAGCCAGTGCTGGTCCACGCTTAGCATTTACTTTGTCTGTATTTTACTGTAAAAACAGTAGTGGTCATCCAACTCTGAGTTTCAAAAGATACCATGATAGGACTAATTTCAGCTGGCCCACTTTTAGAATGTTATGTAAATACAGGACAAGTGTAATTACCATTTGAGATCTTTTTGGCTCAGATTCCAAGTGGCATTTCATTATCCTTTGGCACGCAGTACACTTGCTGCTGCTCAGACCACAAGCATAGATCTGGGTTAAGATAAAAGGACATGCCAGAGCAACATTTACAAAAGCTGAACAATTCCTACTAACAGGTAATGATTCTGCTGCAATCTCTTAAATCTATTATTAAATCTGTCTTTTAATTATTGTTTCTGTAGAAAGAAATAGAAATAAGTATATTAATATAATCCTGTGACCTGTTGGTGAACTAAAGTCAGAACTGCTCTTGTAGAAAATGGATGAAAACCTTTTGACCAGTCAGAATCCATATACACTCACTTTCATTAGTACTGAAGGCTATCACTAGCATGCTGTAAAGTAGATTTATAGCAAATAGCCTTTCTCCATTCAGCATATTTTACACTTTATGATCAGAAATAAAAGAGCAAGGCATTGTGCAGTGAATGACCTTGGCTTGACCTTTGTAAAGTTCTGCAGACTTGATGAAATTCCAGTATGCGCTACACATGCTGTATAATGATTTTGTTGTGTTGTGGAGATTAATGATGAGGTCAGGTAGGGTGCACTCTGTGGGCGGAGTCAGGAACATGTCAGATGTTGGAATACAGGCTGTGATGGCGAGAGGACCAAGTTAATGAGCAAGAATCAGCTTAACCTTGCAGTGTGTGTGTGTGTGAGAGTGTGTGTGTGTGTGTGTGTGTGTGTGTGTGTGTGTGTGTGTGTGTGTGTGTGAGGGTGAATGGGGAACAGGGTTATGCTGATGTGCTGCAGTCTGTGGATGTGATGCTCGTAAAGTCTGGGCCTGAGAGTACTATTAATGGGCCTACGTGCTTTTAAGCCAGAAGGCAAGGTTTCTCCGGTGAGTCTGGAGGGAACAGTAAAACAGGGCATTAGCATGCACTACCTGGCACTTTGCTTATTTGATGTATTTATTTATTTTTTTGCCCCAAATGAACCGTCACCCAGGTGGGAATATTGATCATCACCTTCCAGATGGTTTGTCTTTGGGGACCTGTGTGTGGTGATTTCCCCAAATCAGGGTCCATTAAGTTTAGTAAGTAATTTTTTAAATAAATACTATACACGGTCATGGTGAATCGTGATTGGTCAGATGGTGTTGATTGATATTCTGTAACAGCAAACCCTTCACAGGGTTGTAAAACTGTGGTTAGTTGTCTGTAATTTAGCAGATATTCGACAATATAAATGTAACTATAAATAGATAACGTACAATGTACAACAACACCTTTTAAAGCCCCAGCACTGCGGCAGTTGAGGTCTTGAGCAAGACCCATACCCTGTCTGCTCCAGGGGTGCTGTATAACAGCATGAAGTGACCGAATAACAGCATGAAGTGATTTAAATCAGATTTTTTTTTCATTTTATTTTTTACCCTTATGTGACACAGATCTGATCCTAGATCAGATATACGCATATATACTGCATCAAGTTTTGTTGTTTGTTTTTTCTTCAAAAGTTACCAAATGCTGGGATTTTTTGTATTGGTGCTGAT
>JAOVVA010000002.1:25232934-25249524 GCA_028565275.1 Leiocassis micropogon | reverse complement strand
TCTCCTGGGATAGGCTCCAGGTCCCCGCGACCCTGAATACAGGATAAAGCGGTATAGAAGATGAGTGAGTGAGTGGATGCCCCTTAGTGGTTAGCGCTGTCGCCATGCACCTCTGGGGTCCGGTTCGATTCCTGCCTCGGGTCTGTGTGCATGGAGTTTGCATGTTCTCCCCGTGCTTGGTGGGTTTCCTTCGCGCACTCCGGTTTCTTCTCACCATCCAAAGACATACAGATTAGGCTTCCCAAATTGCCAATAGTGTGTGAATGAGTGTGTGACTGTGGGTGTACCCTGCCTCGTACCCTAAGTCCCCTGGGATAGGCTCCAGGCCTCCTGTACATACGATTAAGCGGTATAGACAATGAGTAGATGCCCCAGAGTTCATTGTACCCCATCGCACTTGGTTCATTTTGCCTCACAGACTCATTCATGCAGAACCATTACTGATCCGACACTGCTCTTACACCAAAAACACAAAGAGTTAACTCAGTGTTATAATGGAATATAACAGTATGGGCTGTAAAACTCCTTTACTTTCTAACACTTTCATAATGACGTGATCCATCTTTCTTTCTTTCTTATAGGTTATTCTTTACATAATGAAATGTTGAATTTGCAGCACTCAACGTTTTTAGCAGTGTTCTATATATAAATCCTTTATATTCTACGTTCCGCTACTGTTCCTCATGCAGGGTGCAAACTTCAATGACAGCATTTTGCTGTTGTGCCTTGAGCAGTTGCTGTAATATCCTATTAATTTCAGAAACCACAAAGGCAATAATTTGCATGCCCTTTTCTTACAGTATGATGCCTTGGTGGCCTTTTTTTTAAATGTCATTGAAATTCAAACTAAATTCAGTTATTGGTATGTAAAATCATCAACAACTATTTCCGGCTTCCTGGGTGGTGTGCACTCAGCCTGCCACAATGCACTGCTACAGCTTTATACATACACACACTCAGCACAGTGCCTGATTTACCTGTCGTGCAACTTCACTCCACACGCGAGTCATACAATAGGTACGTAGTTGTAGGACCGTGTATGTAGCTATGAAAGTTATGCAATATCGACTAAGCAGCAAAATGTAAAGAGGCGTAAAGGCAAAATGTTAAATTCTGCAGCTAAACGAATGATGCATTCTAGCTTTTTCAGATGAGAAATACAGAAATAACCAGAAATTGGAATGTTTTTATTATAAGACTGTTGTGCTTGCAATAAATGCAAGTTGCATCTCACCCAATGCAGAATAGATAAGAGTTGTTATAAAAGGTATACAGTAACGGTCAAAAGTTTGCACACACTTTCTAATTCAATGTTTTTTGTTTATTGATTTATTTTCTACATTCTAGAATCATACGTCAAAACTATATAATAACACATATGGCATTAAGTAATTAGATAACAACTTCAACAACAACGTCAGTTGTTAAGGTCAGCCCCTTGAACAGTTTTTGCAAGAACAGTATTGTCAAGTTTTAAGTTTAAATTTTTAATTAACCCATCAAGCACCATGATGAAACTTGCTCTCATGAAGACCTGCCCAGGAAAGCAAGATCAAAACTTACCTGTGCTGCAGAGGAGAAGTTTATTTAGAGTTACCAGCCTCAGAAATCACCAATAAACAGCACATCAGATTAGAGCTGTGTCACAGATTCTTTCGTGACGGGCATGTGCCCAGATCTTTTTTCATTCCTGCAAGAAGCTTACTTTGTAAGCTGGCCTCCCCTGCACCAGGTGTGTGAAGGGGCGGGGCCGCTAAATCTGGCACAGCTGGCGAGAGATCATCACCTAAGGACCTTGCTCTGCTCTTTAAAAGGGAGGCAAGGGGCTTAGGTCGGGTTCAGAGTTTGGGAGAAATCATTCGAAATTCAGCAGAGGGAGTAGCATGTGAAAGGGGCCATGCCATGCACCCCATGGACTTTAAAGGCATGCAGACTGTACAAAGTTGTTTAACCGCCTGCACCTGGTAAGGGACAGTCCTCGCACTGAGCCTGAGAGAGCGGCTATATACACAAGTACATTTCGCCACTGTGCCACTATCGTTTCTCACCAGCTGCGTGCCTGCATGCCAACCAGACACTGCTTCCAGCCCGCATGCATACAACCACACTCCTTTTTCTCCCTTTCTTCCCCACCTCCCTCCTTAAAATCACCTCTTTTTCCTTGTTTTCCCAATAAATCTACCCTTTTCCCATAAGACCACGCCCAGTGTCTGTGGTGCGCCCTAAGTCAAAGATCTTGCAGCCGTTATGAAGGCTTTACACAGCATAAGTAGAAGACAAATCTCAATATCAAAGAAGATTATTGGATATTTAGAATCCCTTCAGTATTGTTTTACAACGTAGAAAGAAATAAAAATCATAAAAAGACCATGGCATTAGAAAGTGTTTTCAAACTTTTGAAATGTATATACTGTACATCCGTGAGCCTAAAAATCCAATACTAATGAAATTTACTTTGTCCGAAATGAAATGTCTTATTGCACTAGATGTGAGTATGGGTGATTTCCTGAACTGTAGTTGGCCTATTTCTACCACAGTGCCAGTTTCAAATTCTAATTTTATTTGTTACATATACAGTCATACAGTATGATATGCAGTGAAATGCTTATTGTGAAATGTTTGGCACAAATTGTCATAATTCTTGTCTTGTAAACTGTAGTATAGTCAGTACCAAAAAACTGTAGCATAGTTTGGCAGATTCATACTGCTTATCCAGTAATGTAATCTCATGGTAGCAATCTGTATTAAAATGACTATTGTTTTGTTTTACTTAACCAAATAAAATTTGTTCAGCTTGCTCACTTCAGTCACTTACAATGGCGTGTCTTTCCAATGAATTGCATGTTATTTTCTATAATCTAGAAGATGAAAAGCAAGGTCATTAAGTCATTAAATTTTTTAAATAAACTTTTTAATTTAAATATCACAGACTTCTTGGCATGTAATGATCTGCTGTGTATGATATAATTAAAAATGCCTTCTTGCCCTTAGGCTAAGTTGCCTCGAGGCCCTTGTAGAACTTCAAAAAAAAAGCCTTCGTGCCTTAGTGCTATTTGTAGGACAATAAAGGGAATTATTAAAGTTTACCCTGGGACATGAACTTCATACCCTGAGCATGTACCAAAGCAATTTTCCAACAAGTTTTAATTTAAGTACTAAAGAATGACATTTTGTACTTTTGGTCTATTTATAATGCCGTTTGATTTTTATGAAACACAACCACAAAACAACAGAATATCAACATTTACTTATAGCATTTGTGCCTCTTAACATCGGTTCGCACAATGTCCGACCACATTACAGTACTGTACATCTGTTAAAGTTTATAACAGAGCTCCGAAATCCTGACTGACAATGGGATCATCACAACAGCTTCCTGCACACAGTGTATCTCATGACTTACGATACAATGATGTATTTAAGTTGGGAGAAAAAAAAAGATGGCATAAATAACAATTTGCAACCTTGTGTACAGGTCGTTTATTCAACGATATCCCAATGTAATTTTGGAAACGTAATTCTAACAACCTCATACCAACGATGTCTCAACGTTGCTAGATTAATGTTGCAACAACATTTTGACAATCAAACATTCCTGCTTGGTAGTTTCTGTTCTCGCTGTTCTCTTGACATTTCTTCTCCATCCTCTCTTTTTTCTCTCTCTCAAATTTGATAAGCAAAAAAACATGGTTTTATATATATATATATATATATACACATCTGTATGAATGAGCTGTTGCTATAAAGACAATAGCATATTAAAACAATTTGCAGGTTTAGAAAATTAATCAACACCTTCTGACAGATCAGAATCCAGAATTCAGTAGCACTGTGGTGGAACAGACATTAACAAAGTGTCCTCAAGTCAAACTTCAACACTCAGGATCATTAATATTAATTTCAGCACGGCTGAGATCATTCGGTTTTCTTCAGGTCACTGGAGATTTTATGGATAATTATAGAGAAGGTACAGTTTAATCAGAAAGTACAAGAAGTGCACCAAGTTGGTTAAGAAAAAATCTTTGCTGAAATAAAAAAAAAAAAAAAAAAGAATTTATTGCAGTCCAGCTGCATCTCATGATTCACCAAATATCTTTAATCGATTAAAATTGCATGAACATGACATTAATTATAACAACTCAACTAATTTTAATTAACTATCTAGATGTTAAATAAATCCTGTTATTGACTTTCCTAGCATACAGTCAGTTGTTACTGTACATTTACAGCATCACATCCAGACATGATCAGCAAGAACAAATAAATACACTCACCAGCTTCCTCATTAGGTACACCTGTTCAACTGCTTGTTAACACAAATAATCTAATCAGCCAATCACATGGAAGCAACTCAAAGCATTAAGCGATGTAGACATGGTCAAGATGATCTGATGAAGTATAAACGGAGCATCGTAATAGGGAAGAAAGGTGATTTATGTGACGTGGCATACTGTAGTTGTTGGTGCTGGATGATTTTTTACACACAGCCATCTCTAGGGTTTACAGGGAATGAAAAAGAGAACATGTTAAAAAGAGAAAATATTCAGTGACAGCATTTCTTTGGGCAAAAATGCCTTGTTGATGTCAGAGGGCATTGGCAAACAGCCAGACTGGTTTGAGCTAATAGAATAGGCAACAGTAAGTCAAATAACATCTGAGGTATGCAGAAGAACATGTCTGAAGGCAGTCAGGCCTTGAAGAAGATGGGCTACAGCAACAAAAGACCACACTGGTTATCGCTTCTTTCAGCTAAGAACAAGAATTCGAGGCTACAGTTCACATGGGCTCAACAAATTGGACAATAGAAGATTGGAAAAATGTTACCTGATCTGATGATCTCGATTTCTGCTGCTACATTGACAGGGTCAGAATTAGGTGTGAACAGCAAAGCAGCATGGATCCATCCTGCCTTGTATCAACAGTTCAGGCTGGTAGTGGTGTAATGGTTTAAGAGAGATTTTCTTGACACACTTTGGCCCCATGGTTCCAGTTCAGCATGGTTAAATGGGGCAGTGGTTAAGGCATTGGACTATGGGTCAGAATATCCCAGGTTCAAACCCCACAACCACCAAGTTGCCACTGTTAGGCAACTTGAGCAGGGCTTAACCCTCAATTGCTCAGATGTATAATGAGACAAAAACATATGTCACAGCCTACCTGAGTGTTGTTGCTGACCACCTCCATCCCTTTGTGACCACAGGGTAACACGCCATGTCAAAAAGCTAAATTCACCCCAAACTGGTTTCTTGACCATAACAATGAGTTCACAGTACTCACATGCCCTCCACAGTCACCAGATCTCCATCCAGTAGAGCACCTCTGGGATGTGGTGGAACAGGAGATGTCAGTATGGCCCAAAATCTCAAATAAATGCTTCCATCACCTTGTTGAATTTATGTCACAAAGAATTAAGGTGGTTCTAAAGGTGAACAGGACCCAACCCAGTACTAGCAAGGTATACCTAATAAAGTGGCCAGTGAGCATGCTTATCAACAGCATGTGGAACACGATTAGATAAAATCTTCTCTATCTTCTCAAACGAACTGAGTGTGATTTAATTAGTAAATGACATCTGAGAGCTAGTTATAGGCTCTACGTTTGTGGTTTTTATTAGCGCTGCCTGGGGTTTGGTTTTGATGTGGCGTCAGGTTGCTTTTGTCAGACTTGGCAACCTTGCTTTATGCGAGAATTCGATCTTGGTGTGGTCAGAGGGGACACATCCGAGACTCAGGATAATACCAGGTGTGAATGGTTGTCTGTCTCATTTGTCTACTTGTGCTCAGATTGTCTGACACAGAGTTTAATATTGAGTCTGAACAGACAGAGAGAGAGAGAGAGAGAGAGAGAGAAAAAAAAGAGACAGCATGCCAATAAAGCTATCATGAATTGAAATGACAGACCTACAGAGAGAGAGAATGATGAGTTGTTTTTCTGGAGAAGAACGTGCTGATAAAAGTAGTGCAGAGGAAATGAAAGTCTTTCATACATAATAAGAATCTCATTTATGAACCGTGTGTATGTGTGTGTGTGTGTGTGTGTGTGTGTGTGTGTGTGTGTGTGTGTGTGTGTGTGTGTGTTAGGTAAAGCAGGAGACGTACGTGTTCCTGTGGGACATGGCTGTGTTGGAGTATGCTGCTCTGACTGATGATGAGTGCTCGCTCACAGCGACGGCGGACCCTCAACATACCAAAGGCTACGGCATCGCCCTTCAGCATGGCAGTCCTCACCGAGACGTCCTCTCACACACGTCTGTCTCTCACACCTCTCTGTATTTCTCTGTCTGTCTGTGTCTCTTTCAGTCACACAGTAGACCTTAGTGCTGGTGAGACAGATGTCTAAGACAGTTCATCTGTCTCACCAGCTGTCTGTCTCCAGTCAACATGGCAGTCCTCACTGAGGCTTCCACTAACAAATGTACTGTATGTCTCACTCATCTGTCTGTCTGTCCATCTGTCTGTCTCCCTTCAGCATGACAGTCCACACAGAGGTATCCACTAACATATGTCTGTCTGTCTGTCTGTCTGTCCCACTTCAGCATGGTAGTCCTCACTGAGACACCCACTAACACATGCTTATCCTTCTGTGTGTGTCTCTTTCAGTCACACAGTAGACCTTAGTGCTGGTGAGACAGATGTCTAAGACAGTTCATTTGTCTCACCAGCTGTCTGTCTGTCTCCAGTCAACATGGCAGTCCTCACTGAGGCTTCCACTAACAAATGTACTGTATGTCTCACTCATCTGTCTGTCTGTCCATCTGTCTGTCTCCCTTCAGCATGACAGTCCACACAGAGGTATCCACTAATATATGTCTGTCTGCCTGTCTGTCTG
Organism: Leiocassis micropogon; assembly: GCA_028565275.1. Lineage (NCBI taxonomy): Eukaryota > Metazoa > Chordata > Actinopteri > Siluriformes > Bagridae > Leiocassis > Leiocassis micropogon. The sequence continues at coordinate 25,242,696 of JAOVVA010000002.1, read as the reverse complement.
TCTGTCTGTCTGTCTGTCCGTCCCACTTCAGCATGGTAGTCCTCACTGACACACCCACTAACACATGTTTGTCTATCCTTCTGTCTGTCTGTCTTCTGTTTGTTGTTTCACTTCAACATGGCAGTCCTCCACTAATACATGTCTATCTGTCTGTCTGTCTTTTGTCTGTCTCACTTTTGCTTAGAAGTTCTTACTAAGGCTTCCACTTATGCATATCTTTCTGGCTGCCTTTCTGTCTGTATCTCTTCAATGTCCTCATTGAGACATCCATCAAACCTTGTCTGCCTTACTCTTCTGTCTGCCTGTCTATGTCCTCATCTCTGTTTGCACTACTGTCTCTCTGTCTTTCTCCCTCTCTCTTTCTATCTCGCTCCCTCTCTTCCTGTCATTGTGTTTGAGTTCTTCGTCTGATTGTTTGTCTGTGTGTCTGTCTCCCTGTCTTACAGTCTCTCTTATGGTCTGCCAGTTTGTCTTTCTGCTCTCTCTTTGTCTGTCTCAAACATATCTGTTTCTCCTGTCTATCTGTCTGTCTGTCTACTTCCACTCTCACAGATGTCCATTTATAAGTTCTGTCCCTCTGCCACTCACTCTGCTGCACATTGAACAGCAAACAGCAGTAAACAGCAAATGTTTCACAGTAATAAATGCTTATTGTTATGTGTGTCCTAATAAACACATTCATACACACTGACTTAGTTCATTATGACATTTTAATGTGTGTGTGTGTGTGTGTGTGTGTGTGCAGGATCCTTGAGCTGCAGCAACGTGGTGATGTGGATGTGTTACGGCAGAAGTGGTGGCCGCGTAAAGGCCGCTGTATTAACGAGCGCCGCGCGGAGAGTCGAGCTTTAACGCTACACGCTCTCTCTGGAGTTTTCTGTTTACTCGCTCTCGGCCTGTTTGTATCAGGCCTGGTGGGGGCTCTGGAGAGCTGGTACACACATACAACCTGCAGAACGCATACACAGGTAAGCACACTGTCACACACACACACACACACACACACAATAATATTTGCAAAGGAACACTGCACTTGGCTGTTTTACAGCAGAGCACTATATCACTGTTTACAGCTCCTTTATTCCTGACTCCTGAATGTCTTGTTTTCTACAAAACGAATTATTGCATCTGTGTTAGCCTTTCATCATCCCAAAATGCCACTTAAAATGTTTAAACACCTATAAATTAGCACTTTAGTCGAACTAGACATGGTTTAGACTTAGGCAGCGTAATAGGAAGATGGACTGTCTGTTGCATTGCCTATGTCTAGCACTGTAATCAATCTCCAGATAGTATTTCATTGGGAGGTATATAACCACAACCTAACAGAAAGCCCACTCTCAGAAATAACTACCAAACAGTCCTCTTCCTTCTTGTTAGATCTAAATGGTGTACCATTAGCACGTGATACCTTTAGACTTTAAAAGTGAAACCGTAAGGTCTGATTTTAAAGCATCTAAAAACTGCTGCTAAACAGATGTGCTCTTGATGTTGCCACATTCAGTGACGAGGAAAAATACATTTTGGACTTTCATTTTCGAGAGTGTATGTTGGATGATGACATCCAGCACACAAATGCTCTCTTTTGCACAAGGCATGAGGAAGGCAGAAATTTTCTAACGTTAAAAAAGTTAAAAGAGTTCTGATATGTATTGTAGTTTAGTTCGTTCTGGGCAGAATGTAAAAGAATGCCAGTGTTGCTGGTAAAATCCATGCCATGGAAAAGTTGATGATCCACTTTTTTGAAGGCCTTCCTGACACAACCCTCATTCTACAGTAGGTGTCCTCCAGTCCCAGTGGGTAGGTATAGTGCATTGTGACCCAAGTCTTCCACATGGTAGGCAAGATGTCCACAGATCCACCAGTGTCCAACAAATTTTCAGACTTAAAGAAAATCTGAACTCTTGCTTGAGTTCAGAGGACATGACCTACTGTGTGTCATTTTAATCACATGATGTTTTTAGTCCTGAAGAATCCTGCCTCATAAGGATAAAGAGAAGTTCTACATAATTCCTTAATTCTAGCCCAGAGATAGTCCTCAGAGAGCTTGCTCTTGGACGGCATATCCAGTCTTCTTAATTACCATGTGTCAGGGATTTTTATGGAAGTTGTAGCTCAATGATGAACTGTCTAAGTTACAAATCAGAAGGTCGTGAGTTCAAACCCTGGCACTGGCAAGCTTATACTGTTGGGCCTTTGACCATGACCTTGACCTTCTTATCAACTTTATAATAATGTGAGACATGTGAAATTATTTCACAGTGCTGCACTTGTATATGTAAGAAATAAAAGCTATACTAAATATATTTATGAAAAATAAAACTTCTTCTAGGTTCCGGTAACATTTCTGAAGCCAATCAAAAATGAGTTCTCAAGGAGTTTTTCCGTTCAAGGATCTCCCTGGGCTAGCTCACCAGGGAACACCACTCACCACTGCCCAGAGTAAATGTGGCTGCTCATCAATAAATCTAACGATTTGCTTTAGTACAATCCAATCTGCTAGCAGAAGCAATTTGTTTCAGTTTGTTTGAAAGCAGTATCCTGTCGGAACTGACACTGGGATTAAGTGAGGTTTCAGTGTAGGAACAGTGTGCATACAAAGCATCTTTTCAGCATTGCTCGATGAGACACACTTCCTGATCTGCTATGATGCTTGTACAAATACAGCTTAAATATTTAAACCTATTTATCCGACTGACAAGATACAAGCCGAGCACAGAGCTAACCAGCTGATGATTTACGACCAAATATTTCAGCTCTCATTCAGTGTTAATTAAACCCAGGCAAAGCGCTTGATGCTTGATGTTATGGTGGCAATTGATCCTGCCCCACTCTAGACCTTAGCTTCTTTTGCTTTTACCTTGGGGTGAGGTTTTATTTACTCTGGTACCGCTGAGTGCTGCAATACAGACATTACCCCTGTTACGATGTATGCTATTTCTCCTGCCAAGATAAATGAAATTGCCCCAAGTGCATGATGCCCTTCATGGAGGAAATGGTCCAAGTGGATTGTAATTGAGATGAGATGCTCCAGCAAGCTCCCACAACGTTAGCTCAAGAAGTCATCTTAACTCGCCCTGACAGTCTGTCGTACAAAACAAACCACAAAGCCCAGTCGTTTCGATGAGTTTTTGACCCCGGAATGCACAAACCGGTGGCAGTATGGTTTCTCTGTTTCGCATTCATTAACCTGTGATTGACCTCCAGCATGTAGGTCTGTAGCTTCGCATATCAGTGAGATACATCATACATTTCTGTGAAATTACAGATTTTATTCAGTTTCATCTGTGTAGGAATTTTAATGACAATTATTGTCACAATGCAGCTTTACAAAAATCTGGAGAAGGGTTTATATTTAGATCTAAATGAACAAACCAAATATGACTCTGAGATGATTATAAGGATCTATACATTTGTGTGTGTGAGGGTAACGCCAAATCTACTGCATGGCTGAGTTTACCAATTAAGTCCAAACTTGTAATAGAAAAGTTACATAGAGACCAAAGTCGAGTTCATTTGTTGTAGCTCAATATTTAAATGAGCAAACCTATATGTCCTTGTTGGATATTTACCTTTGCTGTAATTTTTGGATTATATTGGATTTGTGTTCATTCATGCATTTCCACAAGAGCATTAGTGAGTTCAGGCTCCGATGTCGGGATATTAAGGACCCTTGAGTTTTAATGTTTTTTAAAGCTGATGGTTCAGTGGTGTTGAGTTCAGTCAGGGCTCTGTGCAAGTTCCTCCAGTCCAACCGAACACACCTGAGAACAATGCTCCAGGGAACAAAGGCTTTCTGTACAGTTGAGTGTTTCTATCATTGTGGTAATAGGCGAAGAACCAAAGAGTATACTGTATGGGTGTGATGGGGTGCACATACTTTTGGACATGTAGTGAAGGTAGATCAAACCTTGTAGTTTGCCAAAAATTCCTTAAATCTTAAAGGCAATGTTCAGTAAAGGTCTTTAAAGTGACCTTAGGGATTTCCTTTTTTAGTGATATGATGGATCCATTAGGGCTACAGTTTTAACAGTAGCATGTACTGAAAAAGAAGAAAAAGAAGAAGAAGAAGAAGAAGAAGAAGAAGAAGAAGAAGAAGAAGAAGAAAGCCTTGGGAGGACTTTAGTGTGGTTTGTCAGGCTGTTGTCAGAGTTGATAGGATGCCTGGGCTGCTTTAAAATGCCTTTGAATGTGCAGCCTCTAACAGCCTGGGACACACTAAGTGCTCATCTCCAGGACAAACATGGCAAGCTGTTAAATTTGCTCTTATCAGGCAACCCGTAGAGATTTGTTGATAGTGATTGCTGGTTGTACGTCATTATTCCCTACTGTGCTCATCATTCTTCTTACAGTTTTGCTGTAACAATTCCAGAATATTAAGCACCTCAAGGAAGTTCTCGGAGGCAGAACACAAGCAGTATATTAAAGAAGGAGTGAACACAGCATAACTCATTACATACCCACCAGGCAACAGAAAAAGCTCTAGCGTATTCTCATACTGGGCTTAAAAAATTAATGCAAAAAAATTGAACAAAGATGATGAATATAAATAAACAAATGAGTAGTTGTGTGGCTTCAAGGGTCTAATTTACAGTAAGTAGCCATTTATTTTATTCTCTCTGGATGGACCATGTCTATGATGATAAAGCCTTGTGCTCTGGATCAAAATGTCAGAGTAACTATGGCTTTGCCTATACAGTGCTGTGAAAAATTATTTGACCCTTCCTGAGTTTTTTTTTTTGCATTTACATTTGCCACACTTAAATGATTGAGGTCATCAAACAAATTTTTATATTACACAACGATCATCTAAGTAAATTAAAAATGCAGATTTTAAATGGTGATAAAAATGTATATAGGGAAAAAGCTGTCCAACTCTATTTGGCCCTATGTGAAAAGTAATTGTCCCTATGCATATCATTAAAGTGATTACCTGATTCAGATTTTGTATCAGGAAATCACTTTAATAAAACCTGACTGAAAAAGTGAAGCCCGTTAAAAGATAAAAAAAAAAAAAAACGCATCAGGCTGCAATCTTAAGAAATTCATGAAAAAATTAAAATTAAAGTAATAGGCATGTATCAGTCTAGAAAGTGTTACAAAACCATTTCTAAGCGAACCATGGCGAGAGCCATTTTCCGGAGAAAAAACTTGGAACGGCGGGGAACCCTCTTTGGACCCGCCGGCCTGCCAAAATTATTCCAAGACCACAATGACGTCTCTTCCAGGAGCTCATCAAAGAAACCAGAAGAACATTTAAAGAATTACAGGCCTCACTTGTCTTAGTTAAGTTTCATGATTCAAGAATAAAAAGGAGACTGGGCAAAAATGGCATCCATGGGAGAGTTCTCAGGCGAAATCCATTACTGACCAAAAAGAACACAATGGCTCGCCTCACATTTGCCAAAACTCATCTTGAATATCTACAAAACTTTTGGGCAAATATGCTGTGGACTAATGAACTGGAGCTTTGCAACCCCAGACCATCACACTACCACCATGTTTGACTCTTGGTTGTAGTGTGATGGTCTGAGGCTGCTTTGCAGATTCAGGACCTGGGCGACTTGCCTTAATTGATGGAACCATGATGCTCTCCCAGAAAATCCTGAAGTAGAATGCCCAGCCATCAGTTTTTAACCTTAAGCTCAAGCAGAAGACAATGATCCGGAACACACCAGCAAGTACACTTGTGAATGACTTGAAAATAGAAAAATAAATAAGGTTTTAGAGTCAAAAGCGAAGTCGGATTGAGATGCTGTGGCATGTACTTAACCTCAACCTGTTCATGCTTGAAACACTCCCAATGTGGCTGAATTAAAACATTTCTGAAAAGAAGAGTGGGTCAAAATTCTTCCACAGTGATGTGATAAACTTTTTTCCAGTTATCGCAAACAATCAGTTATTAGGTTTAGGGGCCATTTTTTTTTAACATAGGGCCAGGCAGGTTTGAACAGCTTTGTTCAGTTAATGAATTAAATCAAAATTTAAAAACTGCATTTTGTATTTACTAGGATTATTTTTGTGTCATATAAAAATGTGTTTGATGATCTCAGACCTTAGTGTGTACACCTCTCACACCTTGCCTGGTATTCTGTTCTAGTATTGCCTCATTCTTGTGTGAGGAAAGTAGAAGGATAGGAGAGGTTTAGTGCTGCATTGTGCTGTATTTTATCCATTTTTGACATCCTTTCATACTTCTTATCCTTGAAATAGACCACTTCCTCGGCGCATGTGTGTAACGCAGATAGCAGGTAGTAGAAAATAGCAGCAGGCCACAACATCAACATGCTTCACTTCACCAAGCAATATACGAACCAAATGGAGCATGTTACACATAAACAAACATATTAAATGAAAACGCTTGTGTTATAAAAGACAGCAGGGAGTCGAAATCAACAGCCTAGTGTCATCTGCCGGGCAACTGGTGATGAAAAACTGATAGCCTCAATAGATTATCTGCTCGTCCCAGGCGTCTGGGCTTGCACTGTGGCTTGCACTTGGAAAGGCCATGAACAGATCATGACAGAAAAGATCATGAACAAAGAAAGACAATTTGGTGGCTCAGTGGTTAAAGCTTCAGGCTACTGCTCAAAAGTCCTGCTGGACCTTCAGGCGAGGCCATTAATGCCTCAACAGCTCTGTTATATCCCGTCTCAGATTTGTGCTCCTTCGGATAAAAGTGACCGCCAAATGATTTGTGAGCTCATGTATGTGGAAAAGGGCAAATAGTGCTCAAGGGTGCTATGCTGCACTGTGATGCGGCATGAGCAACAGTTTTAAAAAGACTCTCGGGTCAATGTCTCTTGGACGTTGCTTGTTAAGGCTTTAGCCTCCCAGTTTTGGTAGTTGGTGTATGATAGGGGAGAGCCGATTGGTGGATGAAAGACACAGAAGGTTAGTGGTGGGCAAAGAACACAAATCCTTTCCTTGAATAAAAGTAGAGATATCCTAGGACAAATAGTACTTAACTAAAAGTAATGTATACTTTTAGTTAAGTACTATTTGTCCTAGGATATCTCTACTTTTTATTCAAGGAAAGGATTTGGATTTAAGTACTATTTGTACTTAAATATGGGGGGGGGGTTAGTTAGGTTAGTCCAACTATTGAAGAAACAAATATGTCTTGAGTCTGATACGTCCTCCATTTACATGTCTATTTGAGGAAATGTACAAAAGTACTGATCTTCAAATTTACTTCTGTATCAAATGTACAGAGCTTGTATTAGCTCACTGTAGCCTTTTTCATGGTACTGTAAAAATATTTCTTTCTCCTTCTCCTTCCCATCTGTGAACATGCTGTTTTCGTCGTTGTTTGCAACAAGCTCCGCTTCTGATTTCAAACACCTGCTAAAATATTAGGCATGAATAGTCAGCAGGTGGTGAAATTCCTGCTTCAGATTATACACACCACTGTATTTATGGAATGCAACACCATGCAGAAATGTAGTGCAGTAGAAAGTACAGATGTTTCCTGTTAAATGTAGTAGAGTAAAAGTAAATAGTACTCTAAAACACTCCTCAAGTAACTGTAATTTAATCACAATAACAAAGTAAATGTACTTAGTTACCTTCCACTGCTACAGAAGACAATCTCAACGAAAATGAATGAGAAAACGTTTTAAATAAAAGTAATTGTCAAATGATTAATATGGAATCATTTGTAATTAATTCAAAATCCTTAATGCTTTGAAATTATTAAACACAAAAGGAGTCAATTAACATAAACTTACATAAAATCCTCATGGTGGCATTCAATTGGACAAATTTTAGGAATGGAATTCACTGATGCGCAAACAGAAGTCTATTACACTGAACCAATTCTGTGATTTTAAAGCTGTTCTCAGAGCAGTTTCTGTTTGCATCTCTATGACTTCTGGTTCTAGAATCTGTTGATGGTGTTTGATGGAAAATTTCATTTCAATGAAAAGAAAATCATACAGTTCTCTGGAAGACTGTAAAGTTGTCCACTGTTGATGCAGTCACAAATTTTAATTATCACCTAAAGGCTAGGTTAATTATATATTGCATTCACAATGTAGATGGATATTGACTTCTGTTCCATCAATACTGGTAAAGTCCAAGACCTTAGAGATTTTGTTGTCTTTAGATCTTACCGTCAAGTGCTACAGTTACCAGTAGAGGAGAAAGATTGGTGAATGCATTTTGCTTACAAGCGTGTGCATTAACGCATTAATTCCACAATAGCATCGAGATTATCATGTTAAAAATATGAATCTACTGACAGCCTTATTAAAACTAAATAGATTATGTGAAAGTATTAATTTAGGAAGGATTCATAATAGATGACTCGGTCATGAGTTATGAAGCGGCTAATAATGTCATGTTCAAGAGATGTAGCTGCCGAGTGCCTCCTTGTGATAACATGGTCATAATCATCATACACTGAAATGCTTTGTTTGATTTATCTCTACCTAACCTTTTAATGTTCTTTTGGTAGAGCACATTTTGCGTCACTATATCCTGTTAGAAACGGTGTTTAATTAACCTAATCGAGTCATCTCTATCACTCAGTTCAGGTCTGCTTAAATAAAATATTTCACTAGACAATGTTTTACTCTTTTTAATTAGTACACCATTTGAATTGCTTTTTAACATAAACAATTAAAACAAATAAAGTTGATCTAATGCCCAAGAACATTTGTACTGTTGTACTGCCACACAAAATGTGAGCATTTTATGTAACTTTGTTGTGTTTTTTGGTATTTGTAAATGTTTTGATACTTTTACCATCAAGGGACGTCTCAACCATTTGGAAGAGGTCTATCCTGGATCTGTTAAAACAACCCAATTTGCTTAGAGGAAACAAAAAGTGCAAAGAAAAACGTATCCATAACTTTTTTTTCTTAGTGAGTATGATAAAATGTTAACAATGTGTCTCTTTCCCTTTGTCTTCTTCTGTCCCTCAGGATAAGGAGGTGGACTTGGAGCAGGTCCAGCAGCGATTCAGCGGACTCATTAGCGATGATGATTTATCGCATAAACAGCTCCCTGCTTCACCCCTGGACGTCTCCACATTAGACATCGGCACCATCTGTCAGCGTCAAGACTCCCGTGATGCCATGCCCCCATTTCCTCCAGGTGCTCTATCTGTCCCTTCACTGTTTGCTGAAAGTGGTGTAGGGGGTATGCCCAGTAGAAACATACCCCTCCCTCTGTCCAGCTCCACACTGCCCCCTCCTTCACGCTGTAAGCATCGGGCACCAAACGGAGGAATTTTACACCAAAGTCCTATCAAAATGCCAGTTAAATACCAGCCAGTGCCCAGCAGAGCCATGGATGCCAATCACGGCACCTCAATATGACATCACAACATCTAACTTGACATCATACAACCTTACCTGTATCATCTGAGACACCAGCTCTCTTAAATATTCTACTGATTCACTTCTGCATCATATGAGCAACTGAGCCATTGACTAATGTAATGGCACACCAATGTGACATTCAGTGTGCCAACTATAACAACAACCAGCCAATCACAGACTTCATAACTTTTCGAACAATGAGGGATGCTTTATTGAGGAAGTGAAGTCACAGAGTTTCCTCTTCCTCTTGGCCTCAGATATAACTGTGCATATCTGTACATAACTGAACAGGTGGTCGAGTCAGAGTGTATTTTCAATATCCTAGATGTTTTTTGACTTTGGTATTAAAAGGTATAAAGTCTCTCTCTCTCTCTCTCTCTCTGTATCTCACTCTCTTTCGCTCTCTCTCTCTCTCTCTCTCTCTCTCTCTCTCTCT
>JAOVVA010000002.1:25221474-25232834 GCA_028565275.1 Leiocassis micropogon | reverse complement strand
TAAAAGTATTAAAGTATGCATGCTCAGTTTAATTGCATGGGTAAAAGTATTAAAGTATGCATGCTCAGTTTAATTGCTTAATTGATTAAAGTAGGCATGCTCAGTTTAATTGCATCGATAAAAGTATTAAAGTTTGCATGCTCAGTTTGATTCTTGTAGATAAAGTAGTGGAGTATACTGTACATGCTCAGTTTGATTCTTCTAGATAAAGTAGTAAAGTGTGCCTGCTCAGTTTGATTCCTCAGGTAAAAATATTGAAAAATGCATGGTCAGTTTGATTCTTTTAGATTTAGTAGTGGAGTTTGCCTGCTCAGTTTGATTCCTCAGGTGAAAGTAGTAAAGTATGCGGAGTCAGTTTGACTCCTCAGAAATATGATTTTCCTCATTCATGCCTCATGGTTTGGTTCTTTTCCAGCCTCTAGCAGTGAGTTGGCGCTGATTTGTGCCCAGTCGAACCCTTCACCCTCTCTCCCTTCGTCTGGTGAGTAAACAATATTAAAACTTGTTTCTTTGTCACACTTACATAAACCCATAAAGATTATTTAACAACACATTTTAATCCATAATTGCTCTGCCTGATGGTAGGGTGGGTCAACACCAATAAAGTGAGTCAGCAGTAAACCTGAGTGTGTTTTGTGTGACAGTTCACTCGCTGAGGCCTGCAGATGTGTCTGTGCTGTCAGCGCTTGGCCTGTCCGCTTCACACAGGTACAGTATGACTGTTGTTCACTTCATAAAGGCGGTAAGCTCAAGCTGTTCAACATTTTTTAGGTTATGTTGCTAGCAAGTAATGGAAGTCAGTCTCACTGAGGGATTACAGATAACAGACTGAGTTGTCTGTTACCCCAATCACAGAATCTAAAATAATTAATTGTTCCCCCACAGAATAGCAGGAATAAAGCACATAGAGCTGGAAAATACAAAACTTGGGATATAGTTGCAAATTAAGTACAAGTCTAGCAACATTTAATGTTATTCAAAGTACAAAGCTAGCACAAAGGCAGGAAACGTGCTAAATGGGTGTCAGCTGGGTGTCAGGGTGGTCTCGGGAAGTCTCTTCCTGTCTTCTTTAAATGAGAAAAATACTTAAACCTTTGTCTCTGCATGCACATTTAATCCTTCTGCAACAATAAAATATTCAGGCGCATGTCTCGGGTCAGAGTTTTACTTAAGCGAGCAGCAGAGGAGGAGAGAAAGCAGAAGGAGACGAGATAAGTGAGAAGACGGAGACCTTCGGGCATTCTGAGATCCATTATACCAGACTGGAGGAATGAGAATGTCAGTCAGTATATGTTACATAGCTAACAAAGAAAGAAAATATTCTCTTCAACTCCAGCTTTTATCCTCTTTCAGGGAGTACTGCAAAAGCATGCTTAATCAGCCTGGATCTTATATAATGTAGTGTGATGAACTTCGACTAAACGATTTCTACTTAATCATACCTTTATTCCACATACCACGTGTAGACCATTTAACTGCAGAGTACAGAATGAAAAGAACATTTAAAAAATAATTGTGGTTTTTCCAAATTTCCATAGTGTATGACTGTGTGAGTGTGTGGCTTGTTCCCTGTATTGGGTTGGCACCCTTTCGCTGGTGTATCCCGCTATGTGACCTGAGTTCCATCAGATATGCTCCAGGCCTACCATGGATGGATGTCTATAAGGATATGGTGCACTATTAGAGTGTTGTTAATTAGTTCATTAAACAATAATTGTTATAATTTGTGTTGATATTCTGTGTGTGATTAATTGTAGGTCTGCAGAAATTAAGATTCTGAGCAGGCTGTCTGGTAAGATCTTCCTTCTGTTGTGTTGTCATAGAAAACAAACTCAAACAAAAAAGGGTGACAGGTAACAAACTGACGCTGATTATTTTCCAATAACAGCACAACCTGAAGGATTTTATTTCAGCAATCTGTCATCAATTACAATTTGTTTGTTTTTTTCAAGAATATCATACTTTTTTATCCATACAGTATGTGCATTATTTAACGTGTTAAATAATCCACATTAGGCTGCATTAATGTAAAGCTGTGATTTATAACTGCACTCATCTGTCTTAAACACAAGAGCAAAAAGCAGCAGTTGTTCTGACTCTACAATATCAACCTCTGTTTGTCTCCCACAGAGATTCTGTCCAGCTTTAATCCAGAACTGACTACGCTGATACCAGGACAGAGGTACTCAATAAATGCAGACAAACAGACACACACACACGCACACACACACACACACACACACACACACACACACGCACACACACACACACACACACAATACCTAATAATGATTATACTCGTTGTCTGAATTGGACCCTGCATGTTGGTGTTACAGGGGTTTGATCCAGGAAGCTGAGGATGTGGTTCAGACACTTAACAATAATCAGGTATGACGTTCACACACAGACATCTCAAATGCTGCTAAATACAAGGGGTGTTCAAGTTAAATCGGGACTTTTGATTGTGCAAAATAACAGAACACACTTCTGGGAGTAAAACCTCTTTATTTCTCTATATAATCCCCCATCACACTAATGCACTTATCCCACTAGTGTGAATACCATCACGGGAGAAAGTTTTCTTTAGAACGCAGCTGCCATGATCATACTGCCTGTCTGCAATGCTAGCCTCCTTTAGTGTTCCAAACATGTAAAAATAGGTAAGGTCAGGACCCTACAGGGGATGTGGCAATAACTCCCAGCCGAGTTCCTGTAATGTGCAAGTGGTGAATGATTGTGTGTACAGTTCCCACAGACAGATGCATCTTTTTTGCAAGTTGCGACAAGTTATCTGTTGTTATTTAAAGGATTAGATGTTCAACTCACTGAATGTTCACATGAACGTCTGCAGTGAGCTCTTTTGTTATCTGCTGATTGATTCCGTAATGGAAATTTTGATGCTTTGTTAAACTTTTCCATTAAATATTTAACAATTAATAAAATGTAAATAATATACATACAATCTCTCTCTCTCTCTCTCTCTCTCTCTCTCTGTCTCTCCTCAGTGGAAGTTGGTGCTTCTCTTCATGTCGGTGGATGAGCTCTGTGTCTGCCCAGGCCAGGTTACACATAACACCCTCATCTAGAAATCAACTAAATACTCAGACTGGCTGTTTTTTTTTTTTTAAAGAAATGTATTTAGATTTAAATCAAGTATACTGAGTTTAATTCCTGCATTATGTTCTACTTACAATACAACATGAATGAAGAGGACAGGTTCAGTACACACCTTGAGCATTTCTACCAAGTTTTTACACAAAAACATGAATAAACAAACACTGTGAATAAAAAAAGGCATTGTAGACTGTAACAATCATTAGCATTTTTAAGTCAAACCTGACCTTATGTTTGATGTACTGTTTATATAAAAATCTAATCAAATTAAAATCAGATTTACACTTTAATTGTCCTGTACACAGAAAATAGAATAGAATAACTAACTATAATAATAACTAATAATAACTATAATATTATTATATAATAATAACTAACAGAACAAGAATAACTTGACAAATATTTTTTTTATGCTAGAAAATACTATTAAACTAAATATTAAATTCACAATAGACTAACGTAAAATGTTTTAGGAAATTAAGTTTTAGGATTTAAAATAGAAGATTAAATACAGGAAAGACATTAAAAAGGTAAAATTAAAAAAAAAGGTGTTTTAGACATCAAATTAAAAAATGTGTTAATTTGTATGAATTCTTGAAACTTTGAATCTTAATATTTCTGCAATTGTGTTTAAGATTTTGTGCATAAAATTTCCAGTTTTCTTGTCTTTTAGGTCGCTTCAGCTGTCAAGTCGATGGTGCACAGGGTAGAGGACGTGCTGGACAAACTGCATGAGAAGGTAACGAGCAGAGCATGAAATATTATATTGTAATGTATATGATGATTAAGATTCAATTATTTGTCACATGTACCTTACAGCACAGTGAAATAATTTTTCTTCACATATCCCAGTAAGGAAACTGAGGTCAGAGAGCAGGGTTAAGGACCTTGCTCAAGGGCTCATCTGTGACAACTGGGGGTTTGAACCCCCAACCTTCACATCAGTAACTCAACCATGACTTAACCATTTGAGCCACCACTGCACCCTGAAATGATTAGAATTAGGTAGCCATCAAAACCCAGAGTGTTTTTAGGCTTTTTTTTTTGTTGTTGCATTAATATGTTTTAATAAATATATACAGGGGTCAGGATTGTGCAATGTAGAGTGATATATCCTTTTTTCAGAACAACCTAGGCAATAGGATGAGTTGAATTTTAACAAACTATACAAACATGACTGAGCAATAGAATTTATAAACAGCACAGACACATACAATCACATGTTTTTTATGGTTGTTTTTGGTTGTTTCTATAACCAAAAATAGTAATAATAATATGAGCATTTGGTTAATTTGAGAATTTTGCTATGTCATTCCAATATTCAAGTATTGGTAAAATGTACGCATGAAAAGTAATGATAACTTTGGTTCTACATGACACATTAGAAAACCCAAATGCATGCATAGTTAGATTCAAACCTCCTCCGTCAACACATGTTCAACACAATAACTCTGAACAATGAAACAATGTACAGTTTGTATTTTTGTTTTTGCACTAAAACTATGATGCTAAAATAAATAAGAAGTCAAAAGTGTTGGCCAAATGTTGAGCAAAGTGATAAGATCAGTTAACTCTGGACAGCAATGACATAAAATACAAACAAAATGAAATAAAGCAATAAAATGATAAAGCAACAAAACGAAGCAATAAAGACCACATTGCCAATGAACAAACACAAGACTCAATTCTAGAGACTCTATAAAGACTCAAATGCCTTGCACAATTAATATTATTTCAAATTTAAAAACATCCAATTTCATATTGGATTTAAAATCATCCAGTTCCTTTAAGATTTCATAAAACTCACATTATTTTGTAATAAAGGTCTGAAAGAATGAGTTCCCAAAATAACAGTCCTTCCAACTTCCCTATCTATTTGAATAATGGGAAAAGGCACCCAATAATGTAGCATAATACATGTTAGCATGTATTTCTATTAACTGTTGTTGGATGTAGTTGGTCTTCTGGTAACTGACAAACTGTAATGGATACATGAACTCATCTCATAAAACATAGCTGACTTGTATTAAAAAATAGAAAATTGTCTACCTTCTTGCATCTTTTGCAGATGTTACATTTTTTTTGCCCAAATATTTCTTGTTATGCACGTTTTGGAAAACAAATTAACAAAATATTCTGTTTTTAGTTGGATCACACTCTGGTTCATGTTGTGGTTTGGGGAGACCGATCTGATGGAAGGTACGTGATCATCTCTTTAGAAAGAAAAAGTTTTTGTATGATTGTGTTACCTTATCGTGTGTGTGTGTGGGTGTGTGTGGGTGTGGGTGTGTGGGTGTAGAATATGTAAGTGTGAAGTGGGCGTCCGTGAAGACACACAGACATGGCATCGACTGGACAGAGCCATCATTATGGCTAATATACAGGTATTTATAGACATTTCTAGATGTTGTATATAGATTTCTGAGGGCCATCACAAATATATATATGTGTGTGTGTGTGTGTGTGTGTGTGTGTGTGTGTGTGTGTGTGTGTGTGTGTGTGTGTAGGACAGCCTAGGTGCCCTCCTGCAAAGACGTCATCATTGGAGCTATGGAGAAAACTTCACTGTGGCACTGCAGTCCAGTCCAACATTTTTTGACTCCTCAGATGCTTCAGTGAGTCAAGTTCAGTAAATAATTTGTTACTTATTAGGAAAACTGATGAAAAGCATCAAACAATTCTGTCAGGTTCAAACAAACTAACAATTTAAAACATTTGAAGAACAAGTGATTGAGTTCATCAGAATCACATCCTTTTAAAATGATTCTGTACATCATTCTGTATTTATAACAAGGAAGGTAACAATCTTTTCAACTGGAGCCAAATTGCACCATAAAAAAGTATCAGATAACATTTATTATTTACCTGCCGAGTAAATTGTTTTTCTTACAAGTGTGTTACTGATTGCTTTAAAAATCCTTTTTCACATTTATAGTGTACAAGCAGTTAGACTGTTACGATCAAAACTAAAGTTTAATGTAATGTAAAAAATAATAAGAGTTTTATTATTATTATTATTATTATTATTATTATTATTATTATTATTATTATTATTCAATAAGAAAAGGAAATTCTTCTATAGTAATATAGCTACAACAAATAAAAATCAATAATTGGAAGCAAATTCTGTTATTTTCATTTTAACAAATTTATATTTATTTAGAATACTCTTAAAGAGGTGAAAATATAGACAGCAATGCAATATTGAAAACAATTAGAAAGAAGAACAAAACATTCTGATTAATATTATTGCCTTTATTAAAATATATATTATTATAATTAATAATAATAATAATAATAATAATAATAATAATAATAATAATAATAATACAATGATGATATCATGGTGAAAAATAAACATTTAATAGTATTTATATGTTAACTTATTTCAATTATTTTCAATTATTAGCTTTAATATTTTTATTAGATTTTTTAAAACACAGACAGCAATACAGTATTGAAAATATCATTAAAAAATAAAACAACCATGCTATAGGTATTCATAATCCAGTATTCAGTATTTTAAGTTCACAATTGTACAAACAGAGTAGCGAATAACAATTTACATGTTTAGCTAGCTAACTTTATTCTCCTAACATATTTTAATTCATGTAATTACGCAGGAGGATATACAGTATGTTGTACCGCTAAATCCCTGGTCAGCGTCAATCAGTCACACGTGTAAAGTTACATTATCTGAAAGTGTTAGTTTAGCCAAACAGCACTTCCTATCTTTTAGTGCTATTGCTTAATAATATGAGGATAAAATTTTAGCCCACAATTCATAGGGAAAATTATTTTCAAATTATCTGTCTCAGGTTGGGTTGGACCAGCTTGGTAAACTAATCAGGTCTTTTTGCACATTTGGTTTATAGTTTGTCTATAAGGTCCAAAAGTTGTAATCTGAATTTATGTTCCCGTGCTTCAGGTAGAAGAAGATTTACAAACACTCATGCAGCTGTGGAACAAACTGGTGAGTTTACCTCAGAGATACAAACACCAAGAATTCATGTTATGAAACAAGATGTACAGTAATGTGACACACAGCGTCCTTGTGATAAAAACTGCACAGGCGAACTGATTAGATTAGATCACATTAGATCAGATTAGATAGTCTGTGCTGGATGTAGATAAACTCAAGGCCATCACTGGAGATAATCTAATCTTAACAACTCTCAGTGACCAAAACCTCCACGATTTAACCACTCACACTGGTTTTATTTTCAGCTGCAGCCAACGGCATCCCAGCTGGAGGGGCGGGGCATTGCTCTCCACTGTCCTACACATGTGAGTGCGGGGTGAACGACCTGAAGGTCAAGAACTGGGTCAGAGTCTTGGGGCGCATGCACTTTCTCCATGACATGACTTTTGAGCTTTTTATAGCTTTCTTTTATAAGACATTTAATTTTTATAGTTTACAATCCCTATGTGAGCTTCTCTGAAAGTATGAGCAAAGCAACTAAAAGAGGAGTGATATTATTATTATTATTATTATTATTATTATTAGCTAATTTCAGGTTTACTAATAGTAATTACAGTATTATAAATTATATTCAGTATATTAATTTTCTACTACAACTTATGATTTATGTTAACATTTCTATATACATTTTTATTTATGGTTGCTATATTTAATTTAAATAATTATGGCAACAAAAAACAATATGGTGGTACTGTAATTTTGAATGAATGTATTACAGCAATTTTAATACACAATGAAATAATTAAATACAAATTACTTTAAATAATTATAATAAATTGAAGCATTCATTTAGTATATATTTGTTTTGTATTTATCTATTTATTTAATTTAATGGAATAGTGATAGTTTTTGATTTGTGATTACAAAAATATATATTTTTTAATAATAATATAAATAAATATTACAAATATTATAAATATTATTTTGTTATATTTGCAAAACACATTTATATAAATAAAAGCTTTAATATATACAAAAGAAAAATTATTAAATAAATATCTCATTATTATTACAGTATTTTAGTTAGTATTAGAGACAATTTGCAAGTTAATTTCTTTATTAAAGAAATTCTTTATTATTAGAAATAAACATTTATCTATTTGTTGATTTAACTTAAATATTTAATACCGCTACGGGGTATAAATCAAATGTATTGCACTCAACTTCTCCAACATTTTTCTTTTCCTCTCCATGCACACACACTCACAAAATCTGTTGCTCCTAGGAGAAGCCGTATCTGTACACACTGCGTAACTCACCTGTCCAGCCAGATAGTGAATCACACAGTGCAGGAGTAGAGACCAATCCTGTGAGTCTTTCTCTCTCTCTCTCTCTCTCTCCCTTTCTCTCTAATGTGTTAAGTCTCAGGATGTTTACGTATATAATATCTGTGTTTGTATTGTCTTAAAAGATGGCCACCAGTTTTCTGTGCACTGATACAAGTCCATCTCCATCAGCCCCCACCTCAGGTGAAGCTCTCTCTCTCTCTCTCTCTCTCTCTCTCGCACACACAAACACACACACACGCTTAGGCTGTAAAGTTAAAGCTGAACAGCTCAGTACTGACTGGGAGATATTTTCAGAATCAGAAAAATCATACGCGATGGCTAAAACAAAGCAAGTTTAATACAACAAAGTATAGTTTTATAACTATTACAGATCAAGGAACAGATTGCAAAAATGATAAAATGTCCCTTTAGGCTCATGAGATAGACCACTGATCTTCCCACTTTGCCTTGTAGTGCACTTTCTTAGACCTGCAGATATTAAAGTGGTGGCAGCATTAGGAGACTCGCTCACGGTGAGTTATTATTCATATATTGTTATATACTGTATGCAAACACACCTTCTCTGCAGTCTGAGCAGCTTTTCCTTTCACTAACGTAGTCTACTTTGGCTTTGTGAAGATGCTTAGATTAACTACTGTAATTCCTGACACTATATAACACACTGTTAACTGTAAACATGGGCACAAGGACAGAAAGCTCCATCTTTTCTCCTAGATGTCACAAAGCAGGATGCAAGTGCAAACTTTGTGAACTTTCATATTATTACAGGAACAAATATGAATAAACATAGGAATAAAACTGGACAGAATACATGAGAAAAAAAACATGACACGTGTTACAGTATGTCTAAGGGTCTAAAGTGTAAGGGATATATAATAAATGTTCTGTATATCAGAAATGATTCACTTAGTAATATACAGTAGTTCAATAGCAAGGTAATTTGTACATAAAATATTTCACACATGGGCGTAGTGGTTAGGAGAGTAGCCTCTCGCCTCCAAGGTCAAGGGTTCGAGACAGTCTGTGCATGTTTGCATTTTCTCTTCGTGCTTGGTGGGTTGTTCGGTTTCCTGCCACAGTCCAAAGACATGCAAAGTAGGATAACCAGATTTTCCAATTTCCCTGTAGTGTGAAAGTTACTGTGTGTGCTTGTGTGCCCTCCAGGGTGTATGCCTCGTGCCTTGAGTCCCCTGCGACAGGCGACAGGCCTCGTGCAACCCTGTACAGGATAAACAGTATAGAAAATGAAAGAATGAATGCATGAATGCATGAATGAATTAATATTGTTATGTGGACTTAATCAATAGTGAAAATGTTAGACTGCTCATTGAAAGGTTATGAAATCAAATTTCAGCATGTTCGAGCTGTACAAACCAGATGAGTGTAAATTGTTCGGGATGGGAGCCATAAATGTCCTGTGCCAAACACTGTCTTTTACAGCGAGTGTGTGAGGATTCACACTTGAACATTTACACAGTATAAAAACATAAGTCTAGCTTTTGTTTTAAACAATTTTTTTTTTTTTTTTAAAAAGAAAGAAAAAAATGGTTGAAGGCACATAGAGTTAAAGACAATTAGTCACAAAAGCAGCGAAGAAAAAAGGTCACTAAAGGTTTACCCCAAAGTATGGACCAAAATCACAAAAATCATCCAAACACCGAAAAACATGAAGCCAGAAGTCCAGGGGTGAACCCGGAGTGGATCTGATCCAAGTCTGCCTACAAGCCTAAACTTACCCACACAACACTGTACAACTCAAATCAACACATCAAACACACCTATCCAGTCTAGTGACTTGGTAGGAGGAGATGGATCAGTTCTGACTGAAACCCATGGACTTTTTGTGCAGAAGCGATTGGTATTTGCGCTAAATGCAGTAAATGGTGTGTTTGGTTCACCGAACATCTCAGACCTGATGTGATCCTCATTAAGGCTGAGAACACACCAGTATGTCAGGGCTCTGTCTAAACTGACTAAGCACGGCAGATGAGAAGGTCACCTTACCTGTGAGAAAATTTAGCTCCAAAGGAAAAAACCTTCAGAAGAAAATGTCAGACTTTAAGTATGTGTCAGGTAACATGAGCCACAAAAGAACAAAACATCTTGCTGAATTTGACTAACATGTATGTGTTTTTTTTGTTTTTTTTTATTACTTATATGGTCTAGTGCAGATAATGAAATAGATGCAGTAGGGCTAACAGCATGACATCACGTTTCAGAAGTGTCACCAATGACTTCCTTTGTGTACAAACAGGCAGGAAATGGAGTGGGCGCTGGTCAGAATAATCTTCTCGGTGTTATAACGGAGTACCGTGGTCTGTCATGGAGGTCAAGCTCTGTCTCTCTCTCTCTTTCTCTTTCTCTCACACACAAACACACACACTGAGATTTTAAATACACATTATAAACTCAGCAATTTTTTTTTTTGCATTTTTAAAATCATATTATAATAAACATAAGATAATATTTCTTTTGGTTTTTGTGTCTATCCCTGTAGCATCGGAGGCAACGCGGATCTTTCATCTGTGACCACCTTAGCAAGTGTGTAAAACATCAGTCTTTAACTTAGCATCTGAGCGTATTTAGGTTAAAGGCCCTAAATATAGGGTTTGTTGTTGTTCAGACATCCTGAGGGAGTTTAACCCGTCACTCACCGGCTTCTCCACCGGTACGGGCAAAGCCACCACAACGCAGGCATTCCTCAACCAGGCTGTAGCTGGAGCCGAGAGCAAGTCAGTACCTCCACCTACCACACAGATCCAACTGATTTTATATTGCATTTTATTTTTTAACACAACCGAACATGAATAAGTAAACAAAGGAATGAAAGAACCTTTGAGCTGGATCTATTATATGTAACTTCTGTTTCAGGGACTTGCCCTCGCAGGCACAAGCCCTCATCGCAAGAATGTCAAGTGACCCGGTGAGACGAAGCTAACCATACATATCTGTTTTAACAGTATCCATAATTTTAT
>JAOVVA010000002.1:25210844-25221374 GCA_028565275.1 Leiocassis micropogon | reverse complement strand
GTTTCATAACCATTTCTATTGTTATATACACACTGATAAAGATTTCACCTTTACCTTTGAGTTGTTAACAATGATAAATCAGTAAGTTTCAGTTGTTATCCTCATAAGAGTATTCAAAGCTTTTTAACATTAGCTTGTCAGATACCTAGCATGGGGTCTGCTAGCTTGTTAATATATTGTACGGTAAGCTGTTTGGTCTTACTCTGGAGAAGCTGCACTTTTAATGTGTACATTTTTTGTACATGAAAATGTATTTATTTTTTGTACATAAAATTTTTTTACGTCATTTTGTGATGAAGTCTTTCGCTGTGTGTATTTGTTGTTTTAAATCTTATGTTCAAGTTGCCTAGTTAGTGGTTAGCAGTTTTGGTTTCTAGCATGCAGTTAGTTAGCAACAGCTTTCCTGAACATTTTCTGTCTTTCCTGAATTGTATATTTCTTAATGAAAAGCTGAATAAAATCTAATATTTAAATACTGTAATGGAAATTAGGAATGGGATGGAAGTATCAGCTTTAAACATTTACATTTATTAATGTAAAGACAAACACATTTAGCAGCACACATAATCTTTCTCTCTGTCTCTCTCTCTCTCTCTCTCTCTCTCTGAATGTCTCTCCAGCGCATTGATTTCCAAAATGACTGGAAGGTCATCACACTGTTCATTGGAGGAAATGACCTGTGTGAACAATGCACAGACCCGGTACACCTGACGTTTATTTTATAATTATGTGATTAATAACATTTTTATTTTATTTCATTGTTATACATATTATGTTTTCATTTTCCAGGACTTTTACTCTGCTGATAATTTTGCAAGAAACATCCGTGATGCCTTGGACATCATACAGGAACAGGTGAAACAGATCCGAGTGTTAAATACGAGTTTCATGTAAATAAATGAATAAATAAATAAATGTGCAGGGTTTAGAGGAAACTTTCTGAAACAGTGAAGGAGGCGTGGCCTTTGTATCTATCAGTCTCACTGAAGAAGGTGTGGCCTTTGTAACTGTCAGTCTCACTGAAGGAGGCATGGCCTTTATAAGTGTGGCTTTTGTGTCTGTCAGGCTCAGTGAAGGAGGCATGGCCTTTTTATCTGTCAGTCTCACTGAAGGAGGCGTGGCCTTTGTATCTGACAGTCTCACTGAAGGAGGTGTGGCCTTTGTATTTGTCAGTCTCACTGAAGGAGGCGTGGCCTTTGTATCTGTCAGTCTCAATAGAGGAGGCATGGCCTTTGGGTCTGTCAGTCTCACTAGAGGAGGCATGGCCTTTGGGTCTGTCAGTCTCACTGAAGGAGGCATGGCCTTTGGGTCTGTCAGACTCATTAGAGGAGGTGTGGCCTTTGTATCTGTCAGTCTCACTAGAGGAGGCGTGGCCTTTGGGTCTCAGTGAAGGAGGTGTGGCATTTGTATCTGTCAGTCTCACTGAAGGAGGCGTGGCCTTTATAAGTGTGGTTTTTGTGTCTGTCAGTCTCAGTGAAGGAGGCATGGCCTTTGTATCTGTCAGTCTCACTGAAGAAGGCGTGGCCTTCATAAGTGTAAGTCTCAGTGCAGGAGGTATGGCCTTTGTATTAGTCAATTTCAGTGAAGGACGCGTGGCCTTAGTATCTCCGAGCCTCAGTGAAGGAGGCATGGCCTACACTTCTGTCAGTCTCACTGAAGGAGGTGTGGCCTTTGTATGTGTCACCCTCAGTAAAGGCTTTGTGGCCTTTGTATCAGTTGTATCAGTCAGTCTCAGTGTAGAGGCATGGCTTTGTATGTGCCAATGTCAGGAGGCAGGGCCTCAGTAAAGGGGGCGTGGTCTTTCTATCTGTCAGTCTCAGTAATGGAGGCGTGGCCTTTGTTTAGTGGCGGAGGTGTGGACTCTCTGGGTAAGATTTTTTGTTTCAGTCTCACTGAAGTTACATTTATTTTGTGCTCCTATATTGTATTAAATCACTCTCTACTTTGAAGCCTCTACATCTTTCACTATCATTTCACTCTGTTGGAGAGCTTTATACCCCTGCTGTTCTGTTCTGAGGGCTAAAAAGAAAGCAAAGAAGCACAGTCAGTGTATGAATGAGTCATCAAAGCAAACTGGGAGTGAAACGAGCACTCCAGTCAGCACTCGGTCAGACACAGACACAATTTCTTTCATCCAAATTGGCTTGAAGCACTAGAATCCAGCGCTGGTTCTCTGGCAATGCCAGGAATTAAACTCAGAGAGTGAAGGTCATTCAGTTAAAAATCGAGTGTATGATGTGTGATGTGCTGTTGTGTAGGTTCCTCGTGTTCTAGTGAATCTGGTGGAACTTTTCAACATCGTTCCCCTGCGCCAGCTGCACCAGGACTTCAGCCTCCTCTGTCCCACCTGGTTGGTCAAGTGAGTGAACACACCTTCAGTTCATAACACCTTCTCGATCGAGGTTAATAACAGAGCAAGTGTTCATCAGCTCTTAAAGCAAACATGAGCTTTTTTTGAGGTTTACCCTAGAGCCGGGTTTTATAATGAAGTTTAATATTAATATTGTGAACAATTCTGACTCTGGAGATCTCTGTTTGGTATTATTATTATTGTTATATATAATTATATCTTAAACTGATCAGAACAAAGTGTCCAGAATATGTATGTACTTATATTGATAGTTATTGACGAAACTGCTGTTTTTCTGACAATTCCTTTGCAAATCTACATACATATACGTATACAGTATAAAACATAAATTAGAGAAATGCCTTTGAGAATAATGACCATCTTTTGATCACACCTTTTTCTAGATTAACAATCATAATTTTCATGACTGTAGCTTTTTGCATGAATACTGCGTATTGAAGTGTTTGAGTATCCTTGTGCATATACAGTGTGTGTGTGTTACAGGAGTATATGTCCCTGTGTGGTGAACCCTGCAGAAGGATCTTCAGACCTGCAGGCTTTAATAGAAATAAACAAAGCATATCAGGTGTGTACTTTAGATAATACACACAGTTGTGAGGGTTTCATGTGAGTTCAGGAACTCACAGGTAAATGTATTAACTTGCATTTATTACAGGTTGCTAGTAAAGGTATAATGTACTTGTAAAGATGTTAAAAATGGTGTGTATGTGTGTGTGTGTGTGTGTGTGTTTGGAATATTTTATTATAGTTTATTATTTTATTATTAGCTCTACTAATATTTGTTTTATTGCTAAATGTCAATCTGATACCTCAGTATTAAGTCTTAATGTGTTTCCTTTAAATGTCAAGTGACTAAACTAGCACCAGGCTAACTCGTCTTAGCTAACCTGAGCTGTTTTTCTAAAAGTCTCCTTTGGACATCCAGCTTAAATAAAGTGCAATTACCCAAATAAATTAGTTCCCTTTAAAAAAAAATCCAATTTTATTCTTGCATCCATTCCAAGAAAACAGCTTGCTTTTGGTGTAGTAATGAAGTGCTTTAACTGAGTGGTCCGGCACGTCTCTGGTGGCAGATTGCGAGCTGAGCAGCTTGTTCTGCTCTCTACTGAAAGACGAAAGCATCCATAATTTTCAAGCCAGTATTAGCGGTCATGATAGGGTGGCCTGTCTCTGATTGCTGTGCCTTTGATTTGGAGTTGTTTTTGTAAACTGATTATTAAAAAAGTAATTAAAAATAGAGACATAACCCTGATTAAAATATTGTAGAAAAACAGCATGTTCTATTCTATATAATGAGCCTGGGACACAATAATTTATCCCATTAATAAAAAAAAAAAGTTTTAATCATTCATAACTGCATAATATTATGATATTAATATTAATGTGATGTGATGTATTTTATAATCAAGAAAACAGAAAGGAACTTCAAGTGAAGGAGCTGACTGTGTTTGTACATGTGTTCAGAAACCTAGTAAAGTGTTTGGATTAACAGGGTGTGTATTATTAGTTTACTGATATAAGTTTGACTGATGTATCAAGGTCAAGTTGTGTAGCTTGAGGAGGACAGAGATGAAACAGTTCTTATCCTACATTGCACATGTGCACATGATGTGTGTGTGTGTGTGTGTGTGTGTGTGTGTTCTCAGATTGCTACAAGGAACTTGGTGGACTCTGGCCGCTATAACATTCGTTCAGACTTCACTGTGGTCTTACAGCCATTTTTCAGAGACGTGACGTTTCCAGTGCTGCCGGTATTTAAATGAAAAAAGGCTGAAAAATTGCATCAAACGATAAATTCAGTCTCAATCTTTTTTTTTTTTTTATTTCCTTCTGTAATGTAGTAAGCTTCCCTTATATTTCTGCACTTTGTTCGAGTTTTAACAGATCCTTAAATGTCCTCCTTTATTAATACTGAGCACAAGTTATAATTTTTTTAAATAAAAGTTAGACAAAATTTTTGTACCAAAAATAACCCAGCAAGAACAATTTTTTAATGATTTAAATGTAGGAATATGTAATAAATAAAAAATATGCCTAGGCATGACCGAGATCTCGCTTCATGTGTCTCTTTCGTAAATTGCGACTGAGCTGATCACTTAGAAACTTTTTGTATTTTATTTAAGTTCATAAAATGTCTACATTTAAGCTCAAACCTAAACAAATATCTATTGCCCTGAAAAAAAGAACAGATCCCGAGAGACATTTTGGTTCTCTTGTTTGGTACTTGTTTTGTTAAGAGAACCAAAATGTCTCTCATAATCTGTTCTTTTCTTCTTTTTTCTGAAATCTTTAAGAGTTTAAAGCTAATATTGTGTATTCAGCTTTTTATCTTCTAGTAAAATGTGGATCTTCCAATTTTTTTTTTGACCTGACTCAGGACGGAAGGCCTGATCGCTCCTTCTTTGCTGCGGATTGTTTCCATCTCAGTCAGAAATCTCAGGGTCTCATGGCCCGAGCTCTCTGGAACAACATGGTGAGCTTTACAGAAATGTTCCTATTAATACGGTATTATCACTTGCTCTAATAAATGAACATGACTGCAACGATGTACAGTATTAAGAATATCTCAGTCTCAACACACACATTATTCTCCACACCCTGCTTTGATCCCGGCTCGCAGGAGTCATACCAACCTGTACCGCTTTCCTTTTGCTCAGCCGTTTTATTGGACAATCTACAGATATGAATATAAAACATACGAGAGCTTATGATGTTCAACACTTATGTCTAATGCTTCTACACTGTTTACAACGTTTGCACTTAAACACATTCCTCCTGCACCATCTGCTCCGAAGAGGATGTCATTTCCTCTCTACTACCCAGTGTACTGTGCTGTATACAGCTGAGATGACAATTAAGATCTGCTTGATTTGACTTGACTTGACACATACACATTCATCATATTCATTCTACATAATAAATTGCTTAGGAATATGAAACAGCTTGCAGAAAGTCTTTTGTTGTATGATTAGCATAAACATAGCAGGTACAGTATGTGCATTTATACATATACACTCCAGTGTCACTTTTAGGGCAGCTGATATCAGGCATGATGGACTGGGATCATCCAAGTGTGGAAACGCCTTTAACTAAACAAAGTATCAGCATAAAACAAAACAAAGTCACATTCGTATTTAATCCTGTAATCAGAAGCTCAAACCCGGGGTCTGCACTGGCCGATGGGTGCCGTATTCTGTCTATCTATCTCTGTAAATCAAAATAATAGAGGCATTCAAGTCAAAGCTGGATTTTAGATTGCACAGAATAACAGAACAGGGTTATTACAGTAAAAACCCTTTTAATTTCTCCATATAATCTCCTACTACACTAATGCACTTACCTTAGTGTTTCACTAGTGCTTGGGTACCATCACAGCAGAATGTTTTCTCAGTACGCCGGAGCCAGAAACGGACTGTCTGCTTCATGTTTGAAACTTTAAAACTTCTTTAATGGCCCAAACATGTGGAAATGGCTTTCTGAAGAAGGGATGCTGGGATTTAAGCTCACAATTTACTGATCTGTAGTTAACACACTACTATTTAGATGTTGACTAAATGTTTAGACCTTTAAGCGCAAAAAAACCTTACCCTGACTATTTCAGAATAAAACATGATAAATGTATACTTTTACTGTAAACCTATGCACAGCTGTGCTTACTCCATTGTGTGTGTATGTTGTCACAATTTCAGAAGAGCTTGCATCAAGGGAATAAAATAACTAATGATCCTGCTGAAATTACTAGAATCTGTGAAAGCTGTGTTTAATACAGAAAGTAAGAGCATTTCCATACACACAATGTGATGAGAACTCAAACAGCTGTGTGTCCATAACACACAAAACTACTTGTTAGTGAGCTCAGGAAAGGATGGACTTTGGAGCAATGGGTAATGGTCATGTGATCTAATGATACAGATTGACCTTATTCCAGAGAGATGGGCGCATCAAGGTAAGAAGGGAAGCACATGAAGCGGTGTACCCATCATACATAGTGGCCACTTTATAAGTCTCTGGAGGCAGGGTTATGATCTGGAGGTGCTTCAGTTGGTCAGGTCTAGACTCAGCAACGTTATGTGGTGATAAAATTAAATCAGCTGATGACCTGAATATCCTGAATGAGCAGGTTATCTCATCTATGGAGTTTTTCTTATTCAGAAAGAGTGTTCTGGGAGCATGATTGCACATATTTTGTTATTTCTAACGTGTGTGACATCTCTGTTTCAGCTGGAGTCTGTAAACAGTAAAACCACATCTGTGGACTTTAATGAAGGTGTGACTATGAAGTGTCCTTCTAAGGTAAGCAGATCTTAAAGGTCCTATCCACAAGCACATCTTAATTTTGTCTTTTCTTTTTAGATACATTTTTTAATAATTTTGTCATATCTGATTATAATACTAGACATGCTTTATTTTCCTTTCTTTCTTTTGGTAATGT
Source organism: Leiocassis micropogon (assembly GCA_028565275.1). Lineage (NCBI taxonomy): Eukaryota > Metazoa > Chordata > Actinopteri > Siluriformes > Bagridae > Leiocassis > Leiocassis micropogon. Next base: position 25,214,571 of record JAOVVA010000002.1, on the reverse strand, counting down.
GTGCATTCTATCACTTTAGGATAACCCTTATTTTTCAACCTATGGAAACAGCGTGTTGAAAGAGGCAGCCGCACTCACAGCTGCGGTGAGTAAATAACCCTTACGTCATCCAGCTGTTGAAGCTGTACATGTATATAATTCTGGCCTCTGATTGGGTGAGAAGGTGCTGATTAGTTTTCTATATACAGTAGCGCAGGTTTATAAAAATGTGCTTGGTGGGTTCTAAGGTGTTACCGTAGTAACATAACATAGTAACATAGTAAGAATTCACTCAAGTGTTTAATTGGGTGAAATGAATTAAAAAAAAAAGGTATTGTATTATTCTTTACTCGTTTGATTATTTTCCCTTTGTGTGTCTGTGTGTGCGTCTGTGCAGAACTGGGGCAGTGACTTCTCATGCATGCACACTTCTGCCTCAGACGCTGTACCTGCTTCAGGTGAGACTGTGTGTGTGTGTGTGTGTGTGTGTGTGTGTGTGTGAGATGTTGAAACTGGCTTCTCCTACATGTTACACTACAAAACCAGTAGCTGCAAGAAGCAGACCTGTGACATGGATCTGTCTCTCTTTCTCAGTCCACAGGTTGCGTCCAGGAGACATTAAGGTAGTTGCTGCTCTCGGAGACTCGATAACCGTAAGTAAAACACGCAATACATTGTACTGGATGTATTACATTATTAACACGACAGAACTAACACACTGTTCTTCTGTCAGGCTGGTTTTGGGGCCAGAGCTGCAAACATTGTGCAGCTACTGAATGAGGAGAGAGGCGTGTCCTGGAGGCGAGTTTTACAGATCTGAACATCATCGCTAATCCCAACAACCTGATAATTTCCCATCTGCTGTTTTTGTTTCTAATGTTCTGTGTGATTTGATTGACAGCATTGGAGGTGATGAGACTCTCGAAACTATTACTACACTACCAAGTGAGTATCCTGACCTTTTAGCATTTAGCTAGCCAGTTATTATGGCATATGGACATGATGGTGTCAGTTAATGGTTTGGGAGTGATGGTGATCAGTGATCAAAGTTTGGGAGAGATGGTGATCAGTGATCAAAGTTTGGGAGAGATGGTGATCAGTGATCAGTGTTTGCCACCTATGATGCTCAGTGATTGGTGTTTGGGAGAGATAGGGATCAATGATTGGTGTTTGGAAGAGATAGGGATCAGTAATTGGTGTTTGGAAGAGATGGTGATCAGTGATTGGTGTTTAGAAGAGATGGTGATCAGTGATTGATGTTTGGGAGAGATGGTGATCAATGATTGGTGTTTGGAAGAGATGGTGATCAGTGATTGGTGTTTGGGAGAGATGGGAGTGGGTGATTGGTGTTTAGGAGAGATGGTGATAATGATTGGTGTTTGGAAGAGATGGTGATCAGTGATTGGTGTTTGGGAGAGATGGTGATCAATGATTGTTGTTTAGGAGAGATGGGAGTGGGTGATTGGTGTTTAGGAGAGATGGTGATCAATGATTGGTGTTTAGAAGAGATGGTGATCAGTGATTGGTGTTTGGGAGAGATGGTGATCAGTGATTGGTGTTTGGAAGAGATGGTGATCAATGATTGGTGTTTGGAAGAGATGGTGATCAGTGATTGGTGTTTGGGAGAGATGGTGATCAGTGATTGGTGTTAAGGAGAGATGGGAGTGGGTGATTGGTGTTTGGGAGAGATGGTGAACAGTGATTGGTGTTTGCCACCTATGATGCTCAGTGATTGGGGTTTGGGAGAGATAGTAATCAATGATTGGTGTTTGGGAGAGATAGGGATCAGTAATTGGTGTTTGGGAGAGATAGGGATCAGTAATTGGTGTTTGGGAAAGATTGTGATCAGCGATCGGTGTTTGGAAGAGATGGTGATCAGTGATTGGTGTTTAGAAGAGATGGTGATCAGTGATTGGTGTTTGGGAGAGATGGGAGTGAGTGATTGGTGTTTAGGAGAGATGGTGATAATGAAGAAGAGATGGTGATCATTGATTGGTGTTTGGGAGAGATGGTGATCAGTGATTGGTGTTTAGGAGAGATGGGAGTGGGTGATTGGTGATTAGGAGAGATGGTGATCAATGATTGGTGTTTGGAAGAGATGGTGATCAGTGATTGGTGTTTAGGAGAGATGGGAGTGGGTGATTGGTGTTTGGGAGAGATGGTGATCAGTGATTGGTGTTTAGGAGAGATGGGAGTGGGTGATTGGTGTTTGGGAGAGATGGTGATCAATAATTGGTGTTTGGAAGAGATGGTGATCAGTGATTGGTGTTTGAGAGAGATGGTGATCAGTGATTGGTGTTTAGGAGAGATGGGAGTGGGTGATTGGTGTTTGGGAGAGATGGTGAACAGTGATTGGTGTTTGGGAGTGATGTCCGGCTTTCCAGTTGTATAAGCAGCAGCTGTGACATCAACAGGAGCCTCTTTTTTGTACATAAAGATTTACATTTAGATGAGTAACTACACATTCCAGTAGTTTTTTCTGCACCATTTGGCAATCTGACATTCTTCATCTGTGTTCTTCAAGCTGTTCAGAAAAAGCGTTATCTCTCATTCATCTGGGCTGGCATGCAGTGATCTTTCTGCCTCAAAACATTTTTTTCCCATTTTCTCACTGCTACATGTTGATGCTGTGAATAACAAATAATGATTTCAGTATTTATACCAACACCCCACTCTTTTGCAGTCTATGTCAAACGCTTTGGGCATAGCATATTAGTTAATTACAATTTAACACTAGAAACAGCTCTCGGTAGCACACTCACTAATTTCCATCTTGTCATCTGATTTTGATGATAATTAATTTAGTAAATTTTCGCTCTTCTGCAGACATCCTGAAAAAGTTCAACACAAATGTGTTCGGCTTCTCGCAAGGACGTGGCAAGAGGCCCAACGGCTTCAATATGGCCGTGAGCGGAGCTAAAGCAATGTGAGACACACTTACAAACACATACACTCCTGCATCCAGAGGCACTCTTGTGACGATTGTGTGTAACTCGTGTTACAGTGATATCCCGGACCAGGTCAGGGACTTGGTGAAGGAGTTAAAGAACAGCACGGTGAGCGTCTGCTTTGTACCCTCACTCACCTGAGGATTCACTTCTAATGGCATTCATCTATATTTATTACAACCCAAAATCTCTAATGAATTCCTTCTAATGGTATATTTTTTAAGAGTCTCTCGACCTAGATCCGTCAAAAATATTACCCAGCTAAAAGAGATAATCTTTCATCGGGTAGAGCCGGGCCAAAGGAGCTCGAGTGTTGAGTAAATAGATTATAATCCCCAACAGGGGAAAATTACAAGTCACAAAACATGCTATAACTGAAAGGAGTCACTTTGGGTTTAGTAAAAAAAAATTCGAATACAGAGTTAATCTACAAAAATAAAAGAAAATCCCAGCCGAGATTTGGATTGGAAAGCAGTCTAAATCATAAAAGCAGTGATGAAAGTCAAATACTGACAACTCGACTAAATAAATATTTATAACTGCTCATAAAATTTTTTAAATGTGATTTCAATAACAATTTCAACTTTTCTGATTTATTATTTGTCCTTTTGGCTCACAGAGTGTAAACTTTGAGCAGGACTGGAAGTTGGTGACCCTGTTCATAGGCGGGAATGATTTGTGTCAGTACTGCAATAACCCGGTGAGTTAAAAAAAAAACATGTGTTTCTTCTACACCACAACATCATGCACTGCACAATAATTCTTAATAATCATTTTGAATATATATTCAAGGTACCACA
>JAOVVA010000002.1:25187152-25198446 GCA_028565275.1 Leiocassis micropogon | reverse complement strand
AGTTTTCATTATATGTATATTACCTTTAGTCTTGTGTTTGTGTTTATGGTGATGTTCTGTAAAGAAACGTTTGCAAAGAAATCGCTAAAGTTTGCTAGCGGATGGCACCGATTGCACGATATTACAAAAATATATTTTTATGTCATATACACTTTTCTGCATGCTACAAACAAATATGAAAGTTCAGTAGCACGGCAGTTTGCCGAGCATTTGTGTACATGTAAATGAACGGATACGTATGATGACATATAAGTGTTGTAGTGGTGTCCCATTTCTTAGGGGAAATATTTTAACCCTTTCCACTTCGTTTCAAGAGACAAGGGGAAGGGGCGAAGGGAAGGGGTAGAAAATAGACAGTAAGGCCCAATCCCAATTCTATCACCTCTCGTGCAATGTCTCTCATCCAATCAGATTGCTCGGTTGGAACTAACTGTTGTATCATTTTTCCTATGCTATATACATGTGAAATGATGGAAGGAAGGACAACCTTTATCAACACCAAAGATGTCTCGTGTTTGAAATGCGCAACGTAAACTCCGGTGTTTATTACTATTTGGTTACACTGCAAAAAGAAATTGTCTATTTAACTATAATAGCTTCTTATTTATAATGTTCACACAGAATAGTTTGTTTTTGTGAGCTGACTAAGTTCAGTTAAGTAGAAGCATTTGTTGTTCTTTACTTTACCAGTTTTTTTTCAGCTCTCTCTCCTCAGTTTGACCTAGTTTTATAAGTGTGAAAACTGAGGGAAGTGTAAATTCAACAACAGTTGGTTGGCAGTGAGTGAGCGTGAAGACCAGCGCAATGGGAGTTAAAGCCCTGGAATCCAATATGCAATGTGACAAGTAGAAAATAGTGATGAAATGCTGCCAGCAGCCACTGATATTGCATGTTTATATAAATGTGAGTGAGCTCCCTGCCTTATAATCAATGTTTACTCAAAATCAACAACAGCAGCACAAGTGAGGTTCAGTTTCAAGTCGGTGGCATAGACTTGATCCTAGGCTGACATTCACAGTTTTATGTTTTCATGTCACCATCATTAGATATCTGATCTCCAAGTGACGGTCGTGTCAACACTAGGACTGCAACTAACGATTAGTTTGATCAATTATCGAAAAGATTAATCAATCGGATTACAGTCGTCACAAATACTCAATAGCTATTATTTAGCTATCAGCTTTTAAATTTAGCTTGAGGTTGTTTTGTGCACGTGGTAACTAACAGTCAGGATAGTGATGAAAACTTGCATAAAAATGTCTCTCAATTAACTTTTATTATTAAACAAAATCGAAAAGCAAAGTAGAGTAAAGGCTTCTTTGTTTATAGAATATCTCATTTGGTTTGTTACCCTAAACAGTTCAACAATGTTGCCCTTTCTTGAATACTGACTTTTTTTTAAATAGTCACTTGAGCACTGTCGTTGGTGGTACTGAACATGTAATAAAATGTCTTTAGGACCACCTTTTTAACATTTCAAAAGTTTATTTAAAATTTGTTAAATTGTATTTTGTGTATCGTAGAGTACTTGGCATTGAGCTAAAGGTTTTCTTTTTTCCCTTCTGTAACTGTCTGGCTCTATTTCTGAAATAGTACTGCAGTCTAAATTGGCACTTCTCGTAGCTGGATTGGATTCTTACTTGGAAATGGTTTTGGATAAAGATTCTATGCAAAACAGAGAATACTCCACCTGCCAAATTTATCATCCTTTATCCTTTTTATTTTAATACCAAACAGCTAGGAATAAAAAGCCTCCAGACGGTAGTAGTAATACAGTCAAGAAAAATGGAGCTGTTGCTTAATTTCTCAAACTTGGTTCGAATAATTTGTGGCATGTTGACCTGCAGGTGATATCCATGGTCAGTACACCGACCTGTTGAGGCTGTTCGAGTACGGTGGTTTCCCCCCAGAGGCGAACTATCTCTTCCTGGGCGATTATGTGGACCGAGGGAAGCAATCTCTCGAGACCATCTGCCTCCTGCTGGCTTACAAGATCAAATACCCCGAGAATTTCTTCCTGCTTAGGGGCAATCATGAGTGCGCCTCCATCAACCGCATCTATGGCTTCTACGACGAGTGTAAGTCCAGCGTGTGGTACGGTAGAGTCAACGTTTTTAAAATTCTATGGTTCCGGCCTGTTTGTCTAAGGTGTGTGTGCGATTTACAGGTAAGCGCAGGTTCAACATAAAGCTGTGGAAGACCTTCACCGACTGCTTTAACTGCCTCCCCATCGCTGCCATCATCGATGAGAAGATTTTCTGCTGCCACGGAGGTAAACAACTCATTCTCTTTTATTTGTTCAAACTGCACTCCTATTTAATAAATTACTCTTTATTAATGATCTGAGCTAAAATGAGCCAAAACAACAATAAATTCTTTTGACTGTTGTAACAATGTTTGAATGTTGTTTTAAATCTCGTCTGGTGTCGATCTTGAGGCTGTTACATGCTTACTGTGTTACTGATAAACCTTTCACATCATCAGTTCATTATTCCCTCTTCTCAGGTCTCTCTCCTGACCTGCAGTCTATGGAGCAGATCCGAAGGATTATGAGGCCCACGGATGTTCCTGACACAGGTGTGTAAAATCATTTATCAGTTAATGTTTAATGCTAATATTGTTCTTAAGGAAACTGCCAACCTTTGGCACACATGATTGCATAATGAATAGATAAATATTACTGTGAACAGCGAGACTGTTTTTTTTTTTTTTTTTTTTTTTAAATGAATGTAGTCGTGTCCAATTCTTTTTCCCCGATTTTTTCCCCCCAATTTAGTCATTGCATATGTATGATATAGGAATAACTTGTGGTTGAGGGACCATCTCGACCAAGAATCCCAATTACAGTCTCCCAGGCCTTGTAAAGAGGTGTTAAAACTGTGTACGGCTCTGGAAACAAAGGGCTTCCTGAGTCTGTTGGTAGAGCATGTATGTCCCTGAACATGCTCTTCTGTCTGGCAGAAGCTCCATACAGTAGGTGTCTGGTGTTGAATATGAAGACACTTTGTTCAAGATCCTCCATTCTGAAGCGAGTCAAGTTTAAAGCTGACCACAGACTGGGCTTTCCTAACTGCCTTGTTCAATCTTGTACCATCTCCAGCACACTACAGCACAGAAGTAGATAAATTATCCTCTAGATCTAGTTAAATACTTCATATTATGTGTCTTAGGACATAAAATAAACAGTTTATATGCTATAATGTTTAGTCCAGTTTATTTTATTTTATCATCATTGATTTTCATTATTTAAGAGAGTCTGGAATGTTTTCTGAGATTAGATATTAAAATGAGATTAAAGTCCAGTCCAGTCCAATCCTTGAGAGGTGTACCCTTTTACAGTCACTGCATGGAACTTGCCCTGATTAGCAGGTCCTTTCTCACACTTGCTGGCCAATCAGACAGTTGACTGTCTTTTGTTCTATATCCAGAAAACATTCTTAAAAGAAAACCTGCAATTTAATCTATATTTTTGTTAGTTGATGCCGTTAATTGTGAATCAAAGGATCAGTTTTTGATGCACACTTTAAATTATTCTTACAATTGTTAAATAGGCTAAAATTGAAGATTAGCAGGAAAAGAAAATAAAAACTGTACATGAGACAGTTTAAACAACCAACAACAGATGTTAGTGTTTAATTCTCATTGGATATGTTTTGTAGTTTAACGCTTTCATGTCTGTAAGAAATACAGCTCCTTGAGATAAACCAGACAGTAAACTTTAGTGCAGTTGAATCAAATCGAAAAGAAAATCCAAATGCTCGATTATCACTGGAAACTGAACTAAATCAACGGCCCAGCTGTTATTCATAGCTCAACGTTAACATGTACTCGGTTTAATACATATATCTCTCTCTCTCTCTCTTTCTCTCTCTCTTTCTCTAGGTTTGCTGTGTGACTTGTTGTGGTCAGACCCTGATAAAGATGTGCAGGGTTGGGGAGAGAACGATCGGGGCGTATCCTTCACGTTCGGTGCTGATGTGGTCAGCAAATTCCTCAACCGCCACGATCTGGATCTGATTTGCAGAGCACACCAGGTGTGTTAGATGGGTCAGAGGGTGTTGAATAGTTTTCAGTAGCACCGGACAAACTAGGCGTTCCACTGTGGGGGTTTGTCTTATAATTTATTTTCATAAATTTTGATTGTTTAAAGCTGCTTTGTGACAATTTTAGCGCAGCCACATAAAGGCATAAAGCCAAAAAAATGGCAGAAGCTTATAAAGGTAAAGCAGCTGTGCCCCTTAAAGGTGTCCTTTAGGGTTGTTTTACCCCATGCAATAGGATGTGGTCCCGAAAAGAGGCTCTCGCGAGAATTCGCAGACAGGTAGCGTGAGGTCGGCGGTGACGCAGGAGGTCACCTGGTCCGCCTTTAAAGCGCTGCCGCGGAGAAGCGAGAGGGGGAGAAAGATGAGGAGAAAACAGCGCTGTATATTTTTTGTTGAGAGGGAGAGTGGAAGACAAACGCCAAATTGGATTACCTTTTGCTGTATTAATCTTTGCCGGACAATTCCACTACCATCTTACTCCGTTGCCGTGCTCCCGGACCGTTTTCATTACTGCCGGTGAGGCCGACACATCACTCCCAACACACACACATACGCTCGCAATAATCCGGACTCTGGACATTTACTGCACTCACACACGAACACACACCTACACACACATACTTTAGATTTTGTATATATTTTGTAAATATTGTGTTTTGGTGCACCTCGGTTTATTTGGTTTTTACTTAATACACTTTGGGTTTTGCTTTTGAACTGTTGTGTTGCGTCTTTCCTTGTTCTGCTGCGCTTGCGCAATACCGGATGTTAGATTCGAGAGCCCGTATAAGTGTAACTAGATTAAATAACAAATCTGAACGTTACACAATGACCATTGTTAAGAGTGCTATACAGATAATGAATTGAATTGGGTTACTCAGTGTTCCTCTCTGTCAGGGTCTCTGAGTGTTACTCTGTGGTATGTGCAGGTGGTGGAGGACGGCTACGAGTTCTTTGCCAAGCGGCAGTTGGTCACACTGTTCTCAGCGCCCAATTACTGCGGAGAGTTTGACAACGCTGGGGGGATGATGAGCGTCGATGAGTCCCTCATGTGTTCCTTTCAGGTACATATCTCTCTCTCTCTCTCTCTCTCTCTCTCTCTCTCTCTTGGTCATACTCGCCTGCGCGCGTGCACACACACACACACACACACACACACACACACACACACACTTAAACTTTTTCACATTTCTTAACTTATTGAAAAATAAGGTAGAAAGGTAATTGTATTTATTGATCTTTAAAGGAAAAAAGAATAATTATGCAGTATTGCTGGAATCCCTCGTTCTCTCTTTTCCATGTCTTTCTGCTTCTCAATCATTTTCTCTCGTGCCTTTCCTCTATTTGTCATTCTCTTTTCTTTCTCCCGTGGTCTCACACTGCACTTTTTTCTGCTTTTTCTTTTTTTGTACCTCTATTTTTTATACTTGTCTGTCTTATTGTCTCTCTCTCTCCTGCACATTTTCTCTCTCATTTTCACATTTCTCACGTTCTGTCTCCTGTCTGTCCTTAAATTCATCTTTTTCCTTCTCTTTCTGTTTCTGTCTTTGCTTCTTTCTCCCTCCCACTCTGTCTCTCAAACTTTGTTTTTCTGTCTCCCTTTCTTTTTTTTATTTATTTATTTTTCTGATTTTGCTGTGTCTTTGTTGTCCTCTCTCTCTCTCTCTCTCTGTCCTTTATTCATCTTCCTTGGTCTTGTTCCCTCTGGTCAGATCCTGAAGCCCTCAGAGAAGAAGGCCAAGTATCAGTATGGAGGTGTGAACTCGGGCCGCCCCGTCACTCCTCCCCGCACCACACAGGCCCCGAAGAAGAGGTGAACGACCTGCCCCATCTAACCTGACCGACCCCTCCTCCCCTACCCAACCACCCACCCCTGGCCTGGAGGCGGTACTTATTCACAATCAGTCTCTGTCCCTCGGCCCGTGCTCTTTTCTTAATGTCAGTGTACATACTTTTTTGCCGTGACCAGGTGATAAGCGCTTTCTGTGTGTCTCTGCCTGTTCAGTGGTCTTTTTAATAATATTCCTATTAATAGGTACGTGGATGCGAACGGAGGCTCTCTCTCTCTCTCTCTCTCTCTCTCTCTCTCTCTCTGACGCAGTATTGGCATTACTATCAATGTTATCGTGATTTTCTGCATATGGTGTTTAAGGGGCTTGAACACTTTCGTCCTTATCAGTATACATGCGTTTTCTTGGAATTTTTTTTTTTTTTTTTAACTCTTTACTCGTGACTTTAAACGAGTGCACTAAGATGTACAGCACACCAACACACACACTACAGTATGACCTAACGTAACCTTGTTATAAGACCAAGCGTCGGTGCATTTTTCTCCACACAGCAATGACTCAGAGGCTGAGCGAGAGACAGGACGAGCGAAGGAGGACAAAGGAGATGGACAGAGAGTATGGATTACCTCAGCATCACCATGAGGGAATGAAATGATTTTCCACAGACACGGTCATTAAGCTGATCTCAAAATCATCCTAGTGTCTTTTTTGTCGCGATGCCATATCAGTTTACTTCTGGCTCTAAGGACAGGAACTTTGTCTCATATTTAAAAAAGAAAAAAGTTCTTCTAAATGAGAATAGAAATCAGATGCTAAGCGCTAACTGCATTTCAAATAAAATGAACATAGAATTTTGTCATGTTTCTTCCTCACACAATCAAATCCTCTGTGGTGGTTTTAAACTAAATGAGTTTGTTGATGTGGTAGTGGAAGTCATGTGAATGATTTTATCTAATAGAAGAGCGTGTATGACATCAACAGGGACCATAACGATTATAAGGCGGTATTCATTTTTCTCTCTCGTTTGTCTTTTCTGTCTGTCTCGGCGTCTGTCTTGTATTTCGCTTTTACTGTCTCTGTGATTCTGTCCATCTGTTCGTCGCTCTGTCTTATTCTCTCTCTTTGATGGTATGAGATTAGACCCTCAGCACCGTGTCTGTGGAAAATGCTTCAGTAATGAATAAAGAATTGACTCGGAACTCGCTCAGTCACGGTTTAAACAGGATGACGATTTAGAACCCAACTCACACACTCGCTTGTATTTGCACAGTGCTTTTTCCTGTTAATAATAATCTTAATAATAAGTGTTGATGTTAATGGGGCGGTTTGAGAGTGGCGCGCTCTCCAAGTGCTGCAATATTGATGTAATGGCGATTTATCATGAGTTCATTTATGGTTTAAAAAGAAAACAGCATTGTGTTTTTTCCCTTATTTTTTTTTTTCATTCTTTAATAAATTTGGATTTAATTCCTGTTAAAAAAAAACAAAAAAAAACGTTTTTCATGCACTAAAATATGATGTTAAGGTGGTTGTAGCGATGGCGCCCCCTGGGATCCACCGTGTGTTAGCACAAGAGAAGTTTTATTTACACAAATAAGAATTATTTGATTTTGAGGTGATGATTATGAAGAGGAAATATAATTTCACTGGCTGATGCCACGGTCAGTCATGAATGTGTGTGTGTGTGTATATATATAGCGATGTATATTCCCAAACCATGAATACGTTTTTTTTTGCTTGTGCCTCGTTAATGGCTTTTTTTTCTTTTTTTCTTTTTTTTTCCACTGATGGTGGTGAAGATTTTATTTAGTTTTTAATTTCGTGTTCTTCGTTAATTTATAATTGGATGTTGGGGAACATATTCCAGAAACAAATTACATTTCTAAAAGTGGGTTTCACAGACACTTTGAGCTCAATAAATGGACATTAAAACAAATTCTGCCTTTCTCGTGTTTTTTGTTTTTTTGTTTTGTTTTTTTAAGCAGAGGTGTTGCAGATCTCACCACAACATCTGACTGCATTTTCTTTTTTTTTCTTTTCTTTTGTACTCTACTTATACATTTAATGGTGTTGGATTTCCACAAAAACAACATACTGTAAGTATTTGTAGTTGGTATTATTTATATATATTACAAATAGGAAAGCAGAAACTGTTCTTGAGACAGTGGATTATATTCAATAAACAGTCTTTATGAACATGCCACATGATTTTCAGTCAATTCAACTGAGACACTGACAGATTTTGGCTAATCTTGGTAAATATATCAGGGAAACTAGAGTAAAAAGGAATTCAGTATAACAGCCTACACCCGTATTACTAGATATCAAGTAATCTTCTCAAAATAGGATTAACGAGTTATGTTGAAAATGCAATGGAGACAGGCAGCTTTATACATCTTACATGGGAAGGATCTGTGCTCAGACCATTTTGGTTGAAAGTATTGGGATTGTAAACATATACACTACCTGGCCAAAAATAAACAAACACTTTTTCAAGACTTAATTTGATCACATTTAGCCGTGATTAATGCACACTACCCACATTGTGTCCAGTTCATGTGTGAAAATGATTCCTCATGCTCAGAGAAACACTCTTTCACAATTTCTCTCACTCACTCATCTTCTATACCGCTTTATCCTGTATTCAGGGTCGCGGGGGCCTGGAGCCTATCCCAGGAGGGTTAGGGTACGAGGCAGGGTACACCCTGGACAGGGTGCCAATCCATCGCAGGGCACACACACATACACACACTTATTCACACACTACGGGCAATTTGGGAACGCCAATTAGCCTAACCTGCATATCTTTGGACTGTGGGAGGAAACCTGACTACCCAGAAGAAACCCACCACGCACGGGGAGAACATGCGAACTCCATGCACACAGAGACAGGAATCGAGCCTGACCGGGATTCGAGCCTGGCCCCTGAAGGTGCAAGGCAACAGTCATAAAAATTATTTTCTTGGTAATTTAACAGCACTGTTAAGGGAAATATTATTGTATACATTCCTATCTTCTTTCCACTCTCACATTGTTTTTAAATTTACTGTATATTAAAACTTTTTCCACGCTAAGTCGCCTCCCATGTTTCCCAGTTGCCTAGCAACAGTGTTGTCACGGCTTCAAGTCATCTACCTGGACTGCTCGTTAACAGTATAATAAACAGTATTCTCCTTCACATATTAAAAAAAACAAAATTATAATTTCATTTGCAGATAAAGAAATAAGCACCAGTGGTTTGCGTGATTACTGATTGAAGTAATGTATAAACATGACAGTAATATATTTTCATTAAAACATACACCTATATGAAATGTAATCGAATTTAGACATTTAAATAATCATTTTAGAAGTTATTAGAATGTGCTTCTTATTTTATTTTAAAAACGTCAGGATAAATAAAATAAACTCAACTGAGAAAAACTAGAAGAGAAAGGTGACGAGTGCGCCTGTATAAACTCCAAGACACCAGGGGGCGATGTGTCTCCGTGGAGCATCGCTAATACAAAGGTTTCGTCCAACATCTCCTCGTATTAGTTACATAGCAGACTACGCCTAGCTATGTACGCTATACATGTCATACACTACTTATGCTACCTATATAGGGAATAAAGATATATTTGGGAGTGTAACCGACTTCTAACTGTGTGTTGTTTTTCCGGCTGAAGATGTGTCACTTAAACACAGTGGAAGCAGAGATAACAGTTTAGATCACACCTGCCAGCTTTATGTCTTAATTATTTTTGTTAACTTAACTTGCAAACATTTTGAATACACACTTTCACCTGCTCTGTTACATCCGGGTCATACGTTGTGTGACAAGCCTTAGCTCTTCATTAATGTTCAGGTTAGCAGCTCATTAGCCGCAGTTAGCTCTTAGCGCTCTCAAATTCAGGATGTCCTGCAGTTTGCTGGATTTTTGTCGCGTTCAAGAGCTCAAACAAGTCCGGGAGTTTCTTTTCCACAATCAGAAACATCCCCCTACAGATGACAGCAAAGAGCAAACCGGTAAGATAAAGCTAAGCCTTACTAGCTGGGTATAGCAGATTTTTTTCCATAGTATCCAGCCATTTAACCATTTTTTTAGTAACAAATTGCTTTATAAATTATGTATGTATGTATGTATGTAATACGCTGGACAATACTAAATATTATTCAAGAATCTTATTAAATTAGTAAAGACAAAATTTAACAAGCTAGCTAATAGTAGTGTGTGATATGACTCACTTTAGTGAATCGATTCTTATGAGCTCATATGCTAATACCCAAGTATGATTCATTTGATTCACGATTCGCTCAGTGATTCATGTGAACCAAATTTGAACGTTAATACTGTAGTGATATGATTCATTTTAAGTGAATCGATTCTGTAAGCTAATATACGAGTCCAGACGTTTGATTCATTTAACTCTCAGTGAGTCATGTGAATCAAATTAGAACTGTAATGTCAGTTAAAAGTAACCGTGATGTGAGGTACAATTCATTTTAGTGAACAGATTCTAAACTTATAGGTTAGTGAACTTATGAACTTGTAGGTAAGTGCGCATAAGTTTGATTCAGTTAAATCAAATAGCAGCCAGAAATACAGTTTTTCAGGTCTAGCATTGGGCAGTATGGAAAACAAATATGTAAAGTATTTATAGTCTTGTGACAGAGATCACCGAACAAAATGCTATACACATTTCATAAATTAGTTTATGTTTTTTTTTTAATTATTAAAACGATCAATAAAAAGGGCATTGCTGGCTCAGTGGTACGTTTCTCACCCGCCATGCTGTAGGCCAGGGTTCATGCAGTGCCGGTCCGAAAACCAAGTAAAACAAGAGGGTTGCGTCAGGAAGGGCATCTGGCGTAAAACCTGTGACAAAGCCTGTGGCAACCCCTCGACGGGGGCAGACAAAAAACTAACATTTATTTAATGATCAATAAAATATAATTAATTTGTTAAATAAATGGAAGGAAAACTTTATGGTGAGAGACAAAACCAATGACACTTGGAATGACACCTCAGTTTTAAAAACTGAAACGCAAATATTCATCATCATCATCATTCACTCTAGTCCAAGCAGAGCTCCTCCTAGTGCAGCCTCGCTGGCACTGTGGTGGCCAAGATAGATGCAACTGCGCAGAATGCTCTCCATTGAGGTCGGTTTTGCGCAGCCGTAATCAAGTCACAGATAGTGAGCTAGATGCATTTTGCTTCTGCTTCGATCTGGTTAACCCAGGTCTTTTTTGGTGCTGTTTGCTTCTACTTTCCAATCTGATGATCAGCGTCGTTGGAGCAAGCGCTGGGGCATCCATTTTCGCCATGTGGCCAAACCATCTCATTTGAGTTTGTCTGATGACTTGTTTTTTTTTGGGTTTTTTTTTTCCAATTTTCTCCCCAATATTAGTCGTAGCCAATTCCTGCCCGTCACTAGGGGGCTCCCACATTAAGGCTACTACTACCACTCAGTCGGGAGGG